>JAOTQJ010159811.1:0-71257 GCA_025642045.1 Solanum sejunctum | reverse complement strand
AATTGGAGTCCCGTCGAAGGTATAATGTTATGTTTTAGCATTGGGGGTTTGCGTTGGGCGTTGGGGTGATGTATTATATTTTTTGGAGTATATCGGAAGGCTTGAATATGGTAGATATGAGTTTGATTCACTGCTGCCCTTTTTTACTATTTACATCGCAATAGCATTTTGTGGCAGTTTGATGTTGTGGTGGTATTGGAAAAGGTTTATTGATATTATGGGTTGTTGTTGTTGTTGACTGATTATTTGAGCCGAGTTGAATTCTCGGGCCGGTGTATTTTAAGGGAAAATGCTGCCGAAATTATTATAAATTGAGAACTAAAAATTTAGGAATCAAGGTATGATATAGAATTTAATTATTGGTGTTGTTGTAATTGTATAGACATTGAACGTTCGAAAGCCTAAGTTTGGATTGACCTTACGTTGGAGCTAGTTGGCAAGCAAAATTGAGGTATGTAAAGATTTTCTACCCTTTGGCATAAATTAGTAGGCTTATTCAACGTTGTACATTTGAAAAGTCCCCTTCCTTTACAATTTGGGTCTGAAAGTAATCTATGTTCATTTTTGACCAATCTTACGATAAATTTATTTCATCTAAATTTTTTGAGTTTTGAACTCATGAATAGTGTACATTTGACCAGAATTAGAGAGTTGGAAAGCTATAAGTTCAATTTGTTCCGAAATTCCCTCTAAATGTGAATTTGAGTAATTTTGGCAAAATCTCAGAAAAGAATAACTACTTGATTCCAAAAGTGAACGTTTTGCATATTGCTAAGTGTTTGAAACTAGTTTTATGCATATAATTCTCACGACTCTATTCGTGCCCTTTTGGCCTCGCTCACCGGTTCTCGGGCTGGTTATTTCATGCGTATGTATAATTATATGTATATATGTATCTATATTCCGAAGTAGGTTGGATACGACGGGTCGGTTTGCCCATGGGACCGCTTTGCTTGGCTTGGAGACATAAGGAGCTGGGCTTGGGATGACATCATGACGTGTGAGTGCTGGGCTGAGTTTGCCCTGGCTTACGGGAGCACGTGGCACCGTCGCCTCGGCTCCATAAATGGGCATGATGACCTCTATGCATTATGATACGTGAATGCTTGTCGCGTTGCCCTGGTTCACCTATCCTATGACGTGAGTGCTTGGCTGTTGTTCGCCTCAGCTTACCTATGTTACAGTTGGGATTTGTGTTAAAGATTTCGGAGATTTGAAACTTCTGGTGTTATGCTATGATAGCGCGAGTTTGGAGGTCACCATCATTCCCGTCCGATGTGCATTATTTTGATGTTTGAATAAATAAATATATTGATGTTTACATACAGGTTTGACTTCTATATTTTCTTATTTAGATTATTACTTTCACTTACATTTTGGACTTTTCGCTTTACATACTTGGTACGCATTTTGTACGGACCCCCTCTCTTCGAAGGCTGCGTTCATGCCCGTAGGTACAGACGAACAGGTTAGAGGGCCGTATTCTTAGGATCCTCACCTACCGTTGAAGTTCTCCCTTGCTCAGGAGCAGTCTGTTGGTATATACATATTTTCTGATTTTACTATGCTTTGCATTTGGTATACACTCGAGGGTATGATGGGGCCTTGTCTCGTCTTATGATACAGTTTGTGTGTCTAGAGGTCTGTGGATACATGTGGGTATGGGAACTGTGTTGGTGTGACATCGTTTGTATGATATGTTTATTGGACGGTTCTGCCACAGCGGTGACCTTGTCGGCCCACATATGTATATATATTTATATAGTAATGTTTGTTATTACTGGGTTCGCTGTTTGCAGGTGTGGATATTTAGTAAAACAGAGGAAACTCTGTCGAAATTTTGAGAAATTCCTTAGTTATTCTGAGTAGAAATCCAGTTTAATGTATGTCGGGGTGCCCAACCTGCACTAATCACGGCTCCTGGGTTGGATCGTGACAAAGACATTCCCTAAAACCTTCTTAAACACTTAGACAAATCCCAAACTCATCTCGGATCTTAAGAAATTCACTCAAGCTTCAGGTTCCTATCTCAAACTTTATCAAGGATTTCTCCAAAGTTGAGGTATATGAGTTTCAACCATTGGGTCCTTTAACCCATGATGCCTCTTTTTACCTAAAATGTATGTTTCTAAGATGATTTACTTATTGTTTTTACTCGCTATGACTTTGACTATACACTATGTTGGGTTCTCATGAACTTGTGATTATTTAAGCATGTTTTGAGCTATGAATCTATGATCCATTGTGGGTTTTGATGGAGGATTTTGATGTATCTTGCATGAGGGTATTACCAAGTGTTGGTGGGTGGTTTTACATTGAGTTATCTTCCATAATTTCACTCTTGAATTGCATAATCTTACATTAGCATTAAACACCTGCCAAGTATTTGATAAAATGTCTAATTTTGGATTCTTGAGTCATTGATGATCCATTGCATGACCTATGATTTGAATGACTTTATGATGATGAAAGAAATGTTTATATAAATTGTTTCCATGAGAAGTACTTATAGTATTGTAAGTTGACCATGCGTAGTTGAGGAGGTGATGCCTCAATCAACATGGATGGTAGGGTGAGACAACCATCAACTAATTAAGGGGTTGATGCCTCAATCACAATGTATGGTAGGCTAAGATAACCATTAAATAATTGAGGTGTTGATACCTCAATCACCATGGATGGTAGGGTGTGACAATCCATCATAATGTTGGCCTTTTCTTACATATGTAATATGTTCTATATAAACATCTTTTACTTCAAGCATCATTCATACATGTGATATTGTTATTATCCATTGCTTATGATATTGTATTTTGCCTATGTTGCCTATCTATTATTGTATTGCATCCTATATACTTAGTATATTCAAATATACTAACGTATACTCTATGCCTACATGATGTTACCATGTAGGAAGCGGAGCCCCACTTGATCTTCCTCCACCTCCACGGCTAGTACAATTTCTCTCAAAGAAAGTTGGTGAATACTCAACTTTGAGGACATACTTCTCTTGATTTATGCTATGTATGGACTATTCTTATGTTGAAAACTTATGACTATGAGGGTGAGCCCAGAGATTGTCTTGGCCCTCGCTCCTATCTATGTATTAGAGGTGATGTTGGAACCTTATGATATGTTAATACTATACTATTATCTTGTTATGTTTCTACGGTATCAAAGATGTCCCTTAGCCTCGTATTCCCACTGTTCTATCTATTGTTGTTATATAGTTGCTTCTGCGACCAAGGATGTGTAATGATATGCTAAGCGGCTTGTTTGGGGTCCCATCAGGTTCCCCATTCGCCGTGTCATGTCTAGGCCATGAGTTCAGATCTTGAAAAACTTGGTATTAGAGCATAAGGTTGTTAAGGGTCTTTGGCATCCAACACAACGCTTTGGAGTCTTGTTCATGGTTGTGTTGTCCACCACAACTATGAGTAAGAAGCTATGAGACGTTGTCGAAAATATTTCCCTTCTTAATAATCTATGTCGTGCTATAGAAGTTAGGTAATGTTTCCCCTCTAATGAATGTTCTTTACCATTTTTAGATCATACCTAACATAAGAGGAAGAAGAGCATGTACACCCCAAAGAACAACCGACTCATGGAGAGTTCCGAGATGCTTTTACCTTGCTATCTCAAGCCATGACTAATCAAGTCAATTAAGGATCCCAAGCAGCTCATGCTTCAACTTTGGCATCTAGGGTAAGGGATTTCATGAGGATGAACCCACCAGAGTTCAATGGGTATAAAGTAGATAAGGACCCTCAAGAGTTTATTGATGAGGTGTACAAAGTTTTGTTGATTATGGGTGTGAGATTGTAAAAGAAGGTGGAGTTGGCTGCCTACTAACTCAAAGTGGTGGCCCAAATATTTTATACTCAATGGAACGTGGAGAAGGGGAATAATAATGTGATTCTATGTTAGGAGTTTAGGCCGGCATTTCTCAATTGATTCTTTCCTCTTGAGCTTAGTGATGCCAAAATAATGGAGTTTATGAATTTGAAGCAAGGATCTATGACTGTGAGGGAGTACGCCCTCAAATTCAACCAACTCTCAAAATATGCTCCATAATTGTTTGCCGACCCAAGGTCTACAATGAACAAGTTTGTGATGGGTGTATCTGATTTGGTGAATGAGGAGTATCATGCCGCTATGTTGATAAGTGACATGGACTTGTCCCGCCTAATGACTTATGCCAAATAATTGGAAGGGGAAAAGTTGAGGAAGAGGAGTAGTAGTGAGGCTAAGAGGGCTCGTTTTGATGATGGCCAGTTTCACTAAGGCCAAGGGTCTTCCATGTTCCTAGTGAGAGATTTGCTAAGGACAACCCAAGGCCTCAAGGAGGTGGTGGTGTGGTGCCTAGACCTGTGTGACTAAGATGTGGTAGAGGCCATGATGGCCCATGTTTGAGGGACACTAATGCTTGCTATAGTTGTGGAGAAGTGGGTCAAAAGAAGGTTGACTGTCCTCGGAATCAAATCAAGGGTAAAGATGTTCATCCACAAGGTCAGGGTACAAATGCAGTTTCTTATGGGAGAGGAGTATAACAAGGGGGTTCCTCAAAAGCATAATCAGTTCTATGGATTCCAAGGGAGATTAGGGGTTGATGAGGTGCCTGATGTCATCACTGATATATTAAAAGTCTTTGATTTTGATGTTTATGCATTGATAACCCAGGTGCCACTCTTTCTTTTGTTACTCCTTTTATTGCTAAAACATTTCATATTAAATCAGAGTTGTTGTGTGAGCCATACGAGGTGTCTATTCATTTTGCATAAAATGTTGTGTTGTGATTTTGTTTGAGTTGGATATGGTAGACTTTGATATCATTCTTGGGATGGATTGGTTGCATACATATTATGCCTCTATTGATTGTAGAACTCGTAGGGTCAAATTCCAATTCATAAATGAACCCATCCTTGAGTGGGAGAGTCATGATGTGGTGGTCAAGGGTAGGTTTATCTCTTGCAATAAGGCCTAAAAGTTGATCTCTAAGGGATGTCTCTATCATCTTTTGAGGGTTAGGGATGTAGAGTATAAAGTCCTTCCCATAGAGTCGGTTCTGGTGGTTAATGAGTTCCTAGATGTCTTTCCTAGTAAGCTTCTTGGTGTTCCTCCCAAAAGGGAAATAGATTTTGGAATAGATCTCCTTCCTGACACTCAACCTATTTCTATTCTTCCTTACCGTATGGCCCCAATAGAGTTGAAGGAGTTGAAAGAGCAATTAAAGGATTTGTTGGAGAAGAGTTTTATTAGGCCTAGCCAATCACCTTGGGGTGCACCAGTGTTGTCTGTGAAGAAGAAGGATAGTTCTCTTAGAATATACATTGACTACCGACAAGTTAATATGGTCATTATAAAGAATAAGTACCTTTTACCAAGGATTGATGATCTATTTGATCAACTTCAAGGGGCTAGTCACTTCTCTAAGATTGATGTTTAGTTCGAGTATCACCGGGTAAAAGTGAGGGAGTATGACATTTCCAAATGGCCTTCTGAACGAGGTATGGGTATTATGAATTTGTGGTTATGTCTTTTGGGTTGACGAATGCACCAACTATCTTTATGGATCATTATGAAAAGGGTCTTTAAAACCTACCTTGATTTGTTTGTGGTGGTTTTGGTTGATGATATTTTGATCTACTTACATAGTGAGGAGGAGCATGTGAGTCATTTAAGGGTGGTGCTACATAAAACTGAGGGAAGAGAAGTTGTATGTTAAGTATGAGAAGTGAGAGTTTTGGTTGCAAGATATTGCCTTCCTAGGTCATGTGGTGTTTGGGGATGGTATTAAGGTGGATCCTAAAAAGATGGAAGTGATTAGAAATTGGCCTAGACCTTTGACCCCATCGGATATTAGGAGCTTCTTGGGCTTAGTGGGTTACTACTGGAGATTTGTGAATGGGTTCTCTTATATTGCTACTAGTATGACTAAGTTGACTCACAAGAAGGCTAAATTTGCATGGACCGATGAGTATGAGAAGAGTTGCCAAACTTTGAAGGAGAAGTTTGGGTCCATCCTATCTTGTCACTACCGGAAGGGCCAAAAGGATTTGTTGTGTATTGGGGTGCCTCCTGAATTGGTTTGGATTATGTTTTGATGCAAAATGGTAAGGTAATAGCCTATGCTTCTAGACAACTTAAGGAGCACGAAAAGAATTATCCAACTCATGATCTTGAATTGGCCGTTATGGTATTTTCTTTGAAAATTTGGCGTCATTATTTGTATGGGGTGCATGTTGATGTGTTTACCAATCATAAGAGTCTTCAATATGTGTTCACTCAAAAAGATCTCAACTTGAGGCAATGAAGGTGGTTAGAGCTTCTTAAGAATTATGATATGAGTGTGCATTATCACCCTGGTAAGGATAATGTTGTGGCTGATGCTTTGAGTAGGGTGTCTATGGGTAGCCTAGCACATTTTTACGGTGGTGGCAAAGAGGTCGCTAGGGACGTCCATCGGTTAGCTGGATTGGGGGTTAGGTTAGTAGAGGTTGATAATGGTGGTATTATGGTTGTTGATGGTTCAAAATCTTCATTGGTTGATGAGGTAAAAGCAAAGAAAGTTCTTGATCCCTCCTTGTTAGAATTGAAGGCCTTGGTGAGAGATGGCAAGGTGGAGGTTTTATCTCAAGGGGGAGATGGTGCCCTTATGTACCAAGGTAGGTTGTGTGTGGCTAGTGTGGATGACTTGTGAAAGAAGATTCTTGATGTGGCTCATAATTCTTCCTATTCCGTTCATCCCAGTTCTACAAAGATGTATAAAGACTTGAGGGAAGTGTTTTATTGTGGTGGTATGAAGAGAGACATTGCCAAATTTGTATCCGATTACCATAATTGCCAATAAGTCATAGACGAACATTAAAGATTGGGTGGCCTAGCCCAAGATGTGGAGATTCCTACTTAGAAAAGGGAGGAAATTAACATGGATTTTGTGGTTGGATTGCTTAAGACTAGAAAGGGTTTTGATTCTATTTGGGTTGTGGTTGATAAAATGACAAAGTCAGCTCATTTCCTACTGGTTAAAACTACTTATGGTGCTTAAGATTATGCTAAGTTGTACATTAATGAGATTGTTAGATTGTATGGGGTGCCTTTGTCTATCATATCAGATTATGGTGCTTAATTCAATTCTCACTTTTGGAGGTCCTTCCACAGAGGTCTTGGTACCAAGATAAAGCTTTGTATGGCCTTTTACCCTCAAATGGATGGCCAAGCCGAAAGAACTATCCAAACTCTTGAGGATATGCTTAAAGCTTGTGTATAGGAGTTTAAGGGTAGTTTGGATGATCATCTTCTACTCATTGAGCTCGCTTACATAAATAACTATCATTCTAGCATTAGTATGGCTCCTTTAAGGCCCTCTATAGTAGACATTATAGGTCCCTGGGTGGATGGTTCGAGGTAAGGGAAAAGGCTTTGCTGTTTCTGGATCTAGTTTTAGAGGCTATGAAGAAGGTAAGGTTGATTAGGGAAAGGTTGAAAACAACCCAAAGTCATCAAACGTCCTATGTCGATGTGAGGAGAAGGGAGCTCGAATTTAAAATTGGTCATTGGGTCTATTTGAAGGTCTCACACATGAAGGTGTCATTTGTTTGGTAAGAAGGGTAAATTAAGTCCAAGATTTTTGGGTCCTTATAGAATATTGAGGTGGATTGGTAAGGTGGACTACGAGTTGGAGTTTCCTAGTGAAATGGACTTGATTCATCCAGTCTTCCATGTGTCTATGTTGAGGAAGTGTATGGGTAATCCTAGTGCTATTGTGCCTATTGACGTTATAGGTGTTGTTGAAGAAAATTTGGCTTATGAAGAGGTTCCAGTCAAAATTTTGGATAGACAAGTGAAGAGGTTGAGGAACAAGGATGTTGCTTTCATCAAGGTTCTTTGGAGAAACCAACAAGTTAAAAGTGCCACATGGGAAGCCGAGGCGGACATGAAAAAACAATATCACTATCTCTTCCGTTCTAATCAAGCCTAAGGTATTAATTGTAAGTCCCCTATGTGATTTCAAGTCTTATGTATCAGGCCTTATGTCATTTGGATGCATTCACATTTATGTTGACAGGTATATGGTGATTTTGACACTTATGTTGAGATTTTTAAAAATCATGTTTAAGTGCATTATTGCATTCTTGTTGGGGCTGATCTCTTTATGATTATCCTTCTTATATACGTTTCCTTAACATTCGGGGATGAATGTTCTCAAGGGGAGATATTGAAACAACCCTATAAAGTGCCCAAAATGTGCCTCGAAAGTGCCCATAATCGTAATTTTCATATACCTCAAAATTCATGCATGATATCGAAAATCTAACTTCATATATGTGATAAAGGGCCAAAATTGAGTGGGAAATGGAACCCCAATTTTAGATCAACCATATCAAAATTTTGTTTTTTTAAAAAATTGATTTCCAGAGATGACCCGCGCCCCTGGCGAGATACGGCCAGGGTGCGGATCTGGGTTATTTTGCTTCAGTTTTCTATTTTGGTCCAAGGCCTTTGGGTCTTGGGGCTAAGCCTCCCCATGTGTAAAAACACCTATACTTAGTCATTTTTCAACCTCATATCCTACAAGACATTCTCCAAAACATTCTCAAGCACTTAGACAAATGTTTTACTCAAAAACCAAGGGTCCCAAACTTATTCTGGATCTTAAAGAATTCACCGAAGCTTCAAGTTTCCATCTCAATCTTCATTAAGGAATTATCCAAAATTGAGCTATGTGGGTTTCAACCATTAGGCCTTTCACCCATTGGGGCCTTTCACCTATGATGCGTAACCTTCCTTTGTACCTAAAATGCATGTTTCTAAGTCGACTTACTTATGGGTATTATCATTATGAATTTGACTATAAATTATGTTGGGGTTTCATGAACTTGTGATTGTTTAAGCATGTTTTGAGCTATGAATCTATGATCCATTGTGGGTTTTGATGGGGTTTTTGACGTAGCTTGCATGAGGATATTACCAAGTGTTGGTGGGTAGTTTTACATTGAGTTTTATTGCATGAGTTAAGTCTTGAATTCTATGATCTTACATTAGCATTAAACACCCGCCAATTGTTTGATAAAATGTCTGATTTTAGATTCTTAAGTCATTGATATCCATTGCATGACCTATGATTTGAATGACTTTATGATGATGAAAGAAATGTTTATATGAGTTGTTTCCATGAGAAGTACTTATAGTATTGTAAGTTGACCATGCGTAGTTGAGGAGGTGATGCCTCAATCAACATGGATGGTAGGGTGAGACAACCATCAACCAATTAAGGGGTTGATGCCTCAATCACCATGGATGGTAGGGTAAGACAACCATCAACCTCAATCACTATGGATGGTAGGGTGTGACAATCTATCATAATGTTGGTCTCTTCTTACATATGTAATATGTTCTATATAAGCATGATTTACTTCAAGCATCATTCATACATGTCATATTGTTATTATGCTATTCGTTGCTTCTGATATTGCATTTTTCCTATGTTGCCTATATCTTGTTGCATTGCATCCTATGTACTTAGTACACTCAAACATACTAATGCATACTCTATGACTACATGATGTTACCATGTAGGAATCGGAGCCTCACTTGATCCTCCTCCTCCTCCATATGGCTAGTACGATTTCTCTCAAAGCAAGTTGGCGAGTCCTCAACTTCGAGGACATACTTCTCTTGATTTAATGTATTGACTCTTCTTATGTTGGAAACTTATGACTCTTCGTCCCTGTATAGGTTATACTCAAGCCCCTTGGGCTACCACCTATTAGAAACTGTATACTGTTTCTCTCAATTACCTCACTCTATGGGCGGAAGGACGCATGGATGGAGGACCCACATAACTTAAACCTTGAAATCAATGAAAAAATAGTTCATTGTGATAACATTTGTCAAGAAATTATTTTATTCAAATTGACTCATCTAGTCCCACTAGGCTTTACTCAAAACTCAACTCATCATGTTCTATCATTTAATATGCTTTCAAAGTTCCTTACATCTTGTCAAACTCTTTATCAAAATAATCATTTCTGCTCAATCCTTAAATATATTTTGGCTCAATAAAATGTAGATTTAGTCAACTTAAAATGTGATTTACTCCAACTTTGCAAACCATCATAATTAATTCCAATAATCCATAATAACTTTATAGCCATCGACTCAACAAGGGTTCATGGGAATGTAACAATAAACTGTCACTTCAATAGTTGAAACACAGTACCAATAATGTCACGACCCAAAATTGGATCGCAACAAAAGAAAATAAAGTAAAGACAAAACAATCACAACATAACATACAAAATTCCAAAACCTAGAGTCATGAGTACAAGAGCATCTAAAGTGGTATAATAGAGTAAATACAATCTCAAATGGAATATAAAATTATAATATATGATACGAAGTCTGAAAAAAGTAATAAAAAAAGATACAAAGATCTATCGCAACTCAAAGTCTAAGCCTCACTGCTAAGATCTGGATAACTGAAGAAAGCTCACCTTCGCTGAATCAACTATCCTATACAGGTCCCTGTGCTTTACTTGCAGGGAGGAAACAAAGTAGAGTTGAGTACACCAAAATGTACCTAGTAGGTTCAACCAATTGGGGTAAGAGAAATTGAACAAGTATGTAATAACTAAGAGTCTCTACTACCTATAACCAAAGGTTAGTACACAATATAAACATAGATAATGGCAAGTAAAGATAGTAAACTCAATCAATGATACAGTGCAATGCAATGCATGAACACACTAATATCGCATGCCATGTATGAGGTGGAATCATATTAGTCGTAGGGTCAGTGTATAGATCTATCGAGCCGAAGCTACCAGATAAAACCTGGGAGAGTCACAGGCCATGTACTCAAATATCTCAAAGCAATGCAGGCCATAAGTAAAAGCATCTTGAAACATCACAAGCCCCATACAAAAGTGTCTCAAGGAATCGCAGGCCATATGATGTAATTTCTCAATATATACATCATTATATCTCAAATAGTATAGATGCAATAAGGTATGTGCATACAAATACAACCGATCAAGTGTAAGATGTACGAATAACAATGTAACCGATCAAGTATAAGATATCTGCACGCCAATGCAACCAATCAAGTATAAGATATGTGCATACCAATGCATCCTTTGATGTATAAGATATGTGCATAGTAATGCACCCTTTCAGGATTATACATAATAGCAATATAAATGCCAATTGTTATGTACAATAACGATCACATTAAATGGGCTATACCATAAGTATCAACTAGTACCACAAGACCATCATTGTATCCATTATCATCACTATCTCATCAATAATCAAAATATCAATGAATCAGAGGTCCACCAATACCCAAGTAAGGTGATAAATCTTAGATTTATCATAATTATCACCAATTAACTTGAACACTATCCAACAAATGTCACAAGTCCCATATTATCACAAAGATATACAAATTCATCTCAATTCTCATGATTTATCTTAGTTTATCACTAGGATTGTCATTTACTCAATTTTCCACATAACCAATACCATATTTCCATCACGTTCTATCATATTATGTCATTGGCTCAGAATTCAATTTAGATCTTAAAATGATCATATCCAATAACTCAAATAGAGTCCCAAAAGAGTTAATCGAACTACCTCAGTGCTGAAACCACACTCGAACAAGCTTTGAATCAACTTAAACCGTGGATCAATAATGACTATAAAAATCAGATATTATACATCAAGAAGTGAATTTTGATACCCATATTGGCACAAATTAGACATAGGGGCAAAATGGTCTATTTTTGTGCTAAAATTTAAAGTTTGTAAATGTGGAAATTGATATTAAAATTGGGTTCTACATGAAAAATAGAGTCTATGGACGAAAATCCCATTAAAAGCGAGTTGAAAACGAAGGAAAAATGACCATATAAAGTTTTGAAATCAATGACAAAATACCCAATTTTGGATATTCAAAATCATGAAATTGAATATAAAATCAAGATACAAATCATGAAAAACAATTAAAAATAGTGTTAGAAGCACTTAACGAAAATAATTCTCCAAAAATCTTCATCCAAAATCGCCCCCTAAGCATGAAGTTTATAAAAATGAGTAAAAATGGTGTTCCACAATTTTAAAATTGTTCAACTAAAAGGTGTTCTCGATGAACATAGATGATGTTCTACGAATGGGGAGAAGAAAAGGGAGGTCACCAGCTACTACTCCATGACCTCATGCTTGCTGGCGCGAACGCGGGGATCACAAGCAAGCTAGCCTCCACGAATGTTGATCGAGCCACTGCAAATGCAAAGTATAAGTTACCCAAACCTCTGGTAATGTGGAGGCTTCTCCTCGAACGTGGAGAAGTACCCTAATTGCACCAAAAATAAAATAATTCATCAATAACATAGCTAAGTCCAAACTTGGAACAATCCCTCAAAACTCATCCAAAATTAGAATTTCACAAACCAAACATGTCACCATACCAAAAATGACAATTCAGACTCAACGGAATAATAAGAATTTGATTCTGAGGTCTCCATAACACAATTACAAATGCATGTCGAATAAACTAGTTTAAAACTCAAAACATCAAAATTGCCTTCGGCAACTCCAAAATCATGAAGTGACCATTTCTAGTGTTAGTTTCACCATATGAAACTACTGGAACTATTGAAATTTTAATCCATGTTTCTGAACTCTAAGTGTTCAAAGTATATGAAGTGATCATTTCTAGCTTTGTTGAAAACAACTAAAAACACAAGTTTAGTCCTGAAAAATTTTAACTCAGAATTCAGTTTTGTAACTTCACATAGACAAGTTTTGACATTTTAGAGATAATATAATCGATGCATCTTCGATTCGACACCCGAAACTCAAAATGGTATGAAAACTCACTCTTTCAACAACTTAAGCTTCCAAAAATGCCGAAACTCGTATTTTCAATTTTAAAACCTTAGGATTTAGTTCCAATAATATAAATAGTTTAAAGTAGGCCCAAAGTAACTTACGAAAGGGCAAATAGTAATTATTATAGATAAACTCTCAAATGATCAAATGAGTGAACATTATTCACCACTAAAAATAATGTTCATCCATGAACATTAAGGAAAAGGAGGCACCTGGAGCCTCAAAGAGGCGTGGATATCTGGCCCACATATCTGACTCCAACTCCCAAGTAGCCTCATTAACAAAACAATGACACCACTAAACCTACATTGAAGGTATGTCCTTGGTCCTCAATCTTTGAACCTGTCTTCCCAATATAGCTATCAGCTCCTCATAAGTCAAATATGAACTCAACTCAACTGATTCATAAGAAATCACATGGGACTCATCTAGAATGTACTAGTGAACCATGGGAACATGAAATACAATATTAGCAACTGATAATCTTAATGTTAAGGCCAACTCTTAGGTTACCTCAGAAACTTTGCTCAAAATCTCAAAGGGGCTAATGAATCAGGGATTGAGCATGCCCTTCTTTTTGAATCTCATCACACCCATCATAGGTGAAACTTTCAACCATACATTATCACCAATAGCGAACTTAAGAGGCCTAATGCTCTTGTCGGCAAAACTCTTTAGGACACTCTGAGCTGTCAAAGTCTACTCTGAATCAGTCAGACCCAATCCATGAGATCTCGAAGAAACTTAGCACATAATACATCTACCGATCTTGAACTGAACCATCTGAATGGCGATCTACACATCTATAGTAATGACCTGGTTGGTTATTTTTCTCTTTCTCTGTGAAAGTTCTTATTTTTCCTTTCTCTGTGAAAGTTCTTATTTTACCCTTTCGTAAGTTACTTTTGGCCTATTTGAACTATCTGTACCATTGGAACTAAAATCTTGAGATTTTAAAGTTAAAATAAGAGTTTTGGTATTTTTTGAAGATTAAGTTGTTGAAAAGCTAGCTTTCATACGTTTTTTACTTTTAGGTGTCGAATCAAAGATCTGTTGATTTCATTAGCTCTAGAATATTGAAAATGAACTATGACAAGTTAGAGAACTTAATTCAGAGTTAAAATAAAGTTTTAAGACCCAAAGTTGTGATTTTAGTTATTTTTGAAACAAAATTTGACTTTGGTCAACATTCAGAGTTCAAAAGCTCTGATCAAAATTTCAAAAGTTCTAGTAGTTCAGGATGGTCAAACTAACCGCTAGAAATGATCTTGTGATAATTTTGGAGTTGTTGAGGGCAGTTTTGGTATTTTAACTTTTAAACTAGTTTTATCGGGTTACATTAGTAAATATGGCAAAGAGACCATGTAATTGATTATTCGTAATTCCATTGAGTCAAGATTGTTGTTTCTTCTATGGATACATACTTGGTTTGTGAAATTCTGATTCAGGATGAGCTATGAAGGTCTATTCTAAATAGGGAATTGGATTGGGTTGTTGGCTTTTTGCTGATATCTACTGCAGGTAGGCTTCTTCTCCAAGTTCGTAAATAAGCCTCCATGTTTGTGATTGTCCGAGTGAGATATCTCCGCATTCACAGAGTGTATATGTGTGTGATTGGCGCCCTCCAGTTTATTCTCCACATTAGTGGGTCGGTGTCCGCTATCATAGAGGCTTCTTTGATCAGAATTTACTGTATTTACGAGACCCCACCCATGATCATGGAGCACGTTATATAATAGAACAATGTTAAATCAATGAGTCACCATTTTTACTCCATTTTTAAACTTTCAAAGCTGTTCGGGTGATTTTGAGAAGAGGCTTTGGGAGATTTAGTTTGGATAAGTGTTTATAAAGCTATATTAATCAATTTCCATGAGCTTTATCTTGATTTTGATTTGAATTTATTAATTTTCAATGCTCAAAATTGGGAATTTTTACACCATGATTTTTAATCTTTAAATGATGATTTCTCATTTAATTTAAGTGAAAATACCCCAAAAAGTTCCCAAAAATATGCCTCGGAAGTGCTTGAAATTATAATTTTTATATATCTCAAAATTCATGCGTAATATCGACAATTCTTCTTCATATTCTTGATTAGGGGAAAAATTGAGTGGGACATGGCTCTAACCCCGATTCTAGAACAACCAAATCACAATTTCAATTTCTCAAAAATTTCTTATCTAGAATCGATTTGCGTAACTTGCGCAACATGGCCAGGTGCGGACCTATGTAATGTTGCCCTCTGCGTTGGGTTAGCGACATGGACTAGACGTGGACCTGTATATTTTTTCGCCATTTTTTTGAGTTTGTCCAAGGCTTTGAGGCCTTGGGCCCAAGTTTTCCCATGCATAAAATACCTATACTTAGCCATATTTTATCCTCATATCATACAAGACATTCCCTAATACTCTCTCAAATACATAGACAAATATTTCACCCAAAAATTCAAGCGCCAAAACTCATCTGGATCTAAAGGATTTCACTCAAGTTTCAAGTCTTCATTCCTTTCTTCATCAAGGAATTCTCCAAAGTCAAGGTATGTGGGTTTCGACCATTGGGTCCTTTCACACATGGTATCCAAACTTCCTTTTTGCATGTTTCTAAGTTGATTTTACTTATAGGTCTTCTATTATGAATTTGACTATGATCTATGTTAAGGATTGTAAAAGTGTGACTGTTTATGCATGTTGTGAGCTATCAAGCTTAGATCTATCTTGAGATTTGATGAAGGGTTTTGATGTATATTGCATGAGGGTATTACTAAGTATTGGTGGGTGGTTTTACATTGAATTGACTTGCATGATTTAACTCTTCAATTTAATGATTTTACACTAGCATTACATGCCTACCATATTTTTGATAAAATGTCTAGTTTAGGGTTCTTGAGTTATTAATGATCTATTGCACGACCTATGAGTTGATTTCATGAAAAGTGTCTATAGTGTTGGAAGTTGATCAATTGCCTAGTTCGGGCAGTAGTAGGCCTAAACAACCATGTTGGGGGATTTGTACCTCAATTGCCTCGCTTTGGAGGTAGTAGGCCCATTCAACCATGTTTGGGGGGGGGGGGGGTTGTACTCAATTGCCTTGGTTAGGAGATAGTAGGCCCATGGAACCACATTTGGGGTTTGTACCTCATCCGCCTCACTCGGGGTGTGGTAGGCCCGTGTAACCACATTGGAGGGTTTGTACCTTATTCGCATCGTCAAGGAGGTGGTAGGCCTTGGTTTCTAAGGTCGGTCTCTTCTTACAAATGTAAAATGTTCTACGTAAGCATGTTTTACTACATCATTCATGCATGCCATATTGCTATATGCTCATTTATTGCCTAAAGATGCATTCTGATTATGTTGCCTATCTCTTGTTGTATCACATCCTACATATATAGTACATTCAAATGTACTAACTCATACTCCATGCCTATATGATGTTACCATGTAGGAACCAGAGCTCCATTTGATCCTCCTCGTCCTCCACGTGGCTAGTACGATTTCTTTCAAAGCAAGTTGGTGAGTCCTCAACTTTTGGTACAATGTCTTTGATCTTATGCTATGTATAAAGACTTTGTATGCTTGGACTATAAGGGTGAGCCCGGTTGCTTCTCTTGGCCCTCGCTAAGTTCTATGTTTAGAGCTGTTGTTGGACTCACATAATGTATTGATGCTATTCTATGGGCTAGTTATGTTTTATTATCTGAAAGATGTCCCTCAGCCCTGTATTCCCTTTTTACTATCTCTTATTATTGTCTTATTGCTTCCGTGACCAAGGATGTGTAATGATATGTTAAGAGGCTTGATTGGGGTCCCTCCGAGTTTCCCATTTGCTGTGTCACGTATAGGCTTTAGGCTTAAGTTGTGAAAAACTTGCTATCAGAACACCAGGTTGTTAATGGTCCTTGACATCCAACACACTGTGCTCATTAGAGTCTTATTCATAGTTGCATTGTGTACTACAACTATGAGTAGGAGGCTATGAGTCATTTTAGGAAATGTTACCGTTCTTCTTACTTAATGTTATGCTATAGAAGTTAGGTAAGGTTTCCCCTCTAACGAATTTTCTTTTCCATGCTATATCATGCCTATCACAAGGGAAAGAAGATCCTACACACATGAGGAACAACCAGCTTTTGGAAAGCTCCGAGATGCTCTCACCTTGCTAGCTCAAGTTGTGGCTACTCAAGTCAACCACGGGGCCCAAGCCCCTTATGACCATACTTCGATATCTCGGGTGAGAGACTTTATAAGGATGAACCCACCAAAGTTCAATGGGTCTAAGGTGGATAGGACCCTCAAGAGTTTATTGATGAGGCATACAAAGTGTTATCTATCATATGTGTGAGGTCGGAAGAGAAGGCGGAGTTGGTTGCTTACAAACTCAAGGGGATGGCCCAAATAGGGTACACTCAATGGAAGGAGGAGAGGGGAAACAATTATAAGATTCTATGGGAGGAGCTTAAGGTAGCTTTCCTCAAGCAGTTCTTTCCTCTTGAGCTTAGAGATCCAAAGTGATGGAGTTCATGAATTTTATGAAAGAGTCTTTGAGTGTGAGGGAGTGATGCGTGATGGTCACGCTCCAATAAGAAAGCGGTCACTATCAGTAACTAACCTAACAAAGGTTAGGGTTGAATCCGCAGGGAATACAGGGCCTTGACTACAAGACTGCACTACTAATTATTTCTAGTATCTATAACTACAATCTCTAAATAGGGTTTTTTCGTGATTCAAAAACAAAATTAGATAAACACTAATTAAAATGCGAGAAAACACTCAATTTTGCATTTGGAATTATGTTCCCCATGGTTCATCAACTTGATTACCCTAAATACATAACTATAATGGGTGAGTCACATGCAGAATGGTAACTTAGGTTCTTCCAGCACTCTTGTGAAGGTGATGTTCAAATTTCGCCATGACGTGCCAACTAACCATTACTAATACTCCAGTCAACCTCTCTTTGGTGAGGTTTGGTCAATCAGATGGGAACACATCAACCAAATTTTGTCATCCACTTTCTTTTTTCTATTCATCACTACATTGGTCGGGATCTTGATAGTAGGTAGGGTTTGGTGTTGGCCACCACCAAACAACAATAAAAATGAAGGAAAATAGATAATACATGCAAAACCCCAATCATATAAATGCAAGAAAACTAGGTTATTTCAAGTCAACTACTCATGATTCCCACAATCCCAAGTTGTGGGTGCTTAGCTACTCATAGCTAAAGGAAAACACACAAGAATGCATATAATATACATAGTTGAGAGTTTCACCAATAACAATGATGGATATAGGCACCACAAGTTGCAAACCCACAAGCTTGATTGATCAACAATGAGTGCAAGACAACATTTGCAATTCCCAAAATGGATTTTCCAAGAGAGAACAATAATATACCCTAAAAACCTAAGAAAAGCTTCAAAATGTAGTTGTAAGTTGTCTAGTACTCAAACTATTCTCAAAAACCTAACTTAACCTATATATAGTATTTACAAAATAACCCTAGACTTTACACAGAAAAGATAGCTGGCAGCTGATAAGTTTCGTAATTACGACTCGTAGGATGACCTATGAGTTGTAGTCAGGATCTCGTATCAGGTTCTTGGTATATTGGACTGAATTGGTAGGACCTATAGGTATAAGTTTTTTCTTGGTCTATGACTCATATGTTTGTCTTATAGTCTTGGTCTTCAGTTTTTGGTCCAATATTTTGGCTCTCTAATTCCTACTATGAGTCCACCTATACGAGTCATAGTATGTGTTATGACTCATAGGCTGGGCTTGTAGGGGTGACCTTTACTTGGCAGATTCCTAATTTTTGGTCTCTGATTCTTACTATGACATAACCTACAACTAGTAGTGTGAGCTACGACTCGTAGGTAGGTTCGTATGACCTATACTTTTCTTCAAAATCATGCAATCTAACTTTTATGCAAGATTAACACAAAACACATCAAAACATTGAAAATTCTCTTAAGAACTCACAAAATCCCTTGTTTTAGGCACCAAATGTACTGTATTTTGACAATAAATCAACACCCTCAACTTAGAATTGTTGCTTGTCCTCAAGTGACAACTCAATCTACACAGACAAAAAGAAATACATAGTAACTATGCTAATGGCATATATATCAACTCCTCTGATTCAGGTACCCAATTATCATTTTCATAACTGGATTGTGGAATTATTTAGCAAATAGGAATATTATGAGATACTTGGCAATCCAACTATGATAAGCTAAGAGCATCAACAGTCCATAATCACTAGTATAGTCATATGCTACTCAAGTAGTGCAAATGCCTTTACTAGAAGTCCCTTATAATCACTTAAAAGCATTTTAGAATTTAGGGACTGAGGAAGCATTCTCACTCTCATAACTTAAATTCAATGCATACTGACTAACACCATAGGCTTGCCTCTATGCTCATCTTTTGGCTTAGTAATAAAGTGGAGGTGGATCACTTTAGGACTTATAGGCTTGTAACATCCTCTCATGGTGCTTTGGTGAGGTATTTTGGGCAAATAGTGTCTAAAGCTATACTTGAACCATGTTTACCAACACTTTTTTGCTTTCATAATCCACCCCTTTTAATCCAATCCACCCTTATTCTCTTGTTTTGAACTTTTCTCCAGTGCTTTCTTTCTCTTTTTTAGCTGAGCCTTGATTTCCAACTTATTTTTGCTACATTTTCCTCAACTCAAGGCACTTTTCTTTTCTTTTTCTTCACTCGATTCATGCTTTTTCATTTCTTTCTTGATTTCCCAACTAACCACCTTATTACTATTACATTACCACAATAAGGGCCACCCTCAATTTAGGCTTTTAGCCTCAGGTGAAGTACACAATATCTATGCCTCAAGATAGTGCCACTAACTGCAGCCACCCTCAACCTAGGACTTTGGCTTCAAACAAGTTTCACATGTTCAAGGATAGACTAGGGCCAATATCATGGAATTTCATCAAACAAGGTTAAGCTAGCAAGGTATCAAGAAAGAATGAGTACATCATAAGCTCAAAAGTTTGAAACAAGGGATTCACTCACTCATCTGGTGGGTCGTTTAGACAAAAAGTGGTTTCACTCAAGGAACAAAGGCCTAAGATCCATTCCATATCTACCACATCACCAAAGCAACTTTAGAGTAACAAGGAAAGTTCTGAGTCCATACAGGATGCAGGAATGCAGCAAAATATACTCACAACAGACATGACATTTTCATTCACAATCAAGTATAGACTCACAAGTCATGCTTTCAGTTTCAGCTTACCTTCACAATATCAGAACAAACATTGTCAGATACTAAAAAGTGTATAAATGAATCAATAATGACAACCTCAAAAAATTTGAGGGTACCCAATTTTTATCAAAAGTTTTAAAAAAATCTAAGACCTATATATATGCCGAACAATACCATTACTATACATTTACAAATTATCTATACTTCCTAAATCATGCTGGTTCAATAGAAAATTAAACACCCACAAGGAAAAAGAAACACGACAAGAAAACCTTGGGATAAAAAGTAAGAAAAGTTATGGACTTGAGGCTACTCAGGCTTTACCTTAATCCATAACTTCTACCACTCCATCAAAATAGGATACTTTGTCCTCAAAGTAACAACACAAACAAAAGATGAACATACGAAAACATAACACGATATATATACATTCAAAACTAATAGTTAACAAAACTAATATCCAAAACAAAAATAAAAAACTTATCCAACAAGAACATCCACAAAAACCAAAATAAAAACAATATTGTCTAACAAAACGACAGAGTATCCATAAAGAAAATTAAGAGTTAGTGTCAAAAGTGGTCAAATATCATGGTGTTTATGCACTAGTCTCGGGCTGATTTGCAAGGTCCTGGGTCTATCTCTCCTTCTCTACTGTAGTGCCGGAAGTACCCTATTTAGGTAGGGTATGTTATGCTCTCTCTCTCTCTTTGAATAGCTGCCAACATATGTGACTCTTGCACCACCTCCTCAGATCTGGGCTCCTACTCCTATATTGGCTTCTTCGAGGCTGGCTCTGGGTCATCATGGTCAAAAGGCCTCTTACCACGGGTGTCCAGATGGTCGGTGAGCTAGTCAAAGGCCTCATCACCTATCAGTGCTACCTCTAGGGCTAGAATAGGGGCTGCAATAAGTCATCCTTGAACTTGGCCGACTCATCAGTCACAATACTCATGTCGGCAGACCTAGCACCCTCGAGCCTATTTTGGACTCTAGCCTCGAATGTATCGACCCATGTATCAATTACTCAAACTCTATCATTAACTGAATCTTGAGCAAATGCCCTCATTCTCTCCTTGGTATTCCAAATAGTCCGATCAATCAACAATGAGACCCATGCTGATAACTCTCGCAGCCTGCCCTCTGCTACAGGCACCCTATGCAATAAAGCCTAAAATGCAACAATAGAGAAAAGAGAGTCAACCTGCAATATAGTTGTTGCTAGTGCTGGAGTACTAGTGGATGTTGTAGACTTGACCTCTACTGTCGGTGTAAGCTCTGCAGCAGTTAGAGTAATGGTCGTAGGAGCTGGAGGTGAACCTAGAACCGAAAACCTGACTCAATAATGGCTCTAGCATAGCTAGAGGAGCTGCTCATTGTAAGGCCACCAGGTTCCCATCAGCCTTTATCAGGCTGCGATCCATAGTACATGTGGATTCTACATGAGGGTCCCAGTGAGGGTCAATAGGAATACCTTTTGGACTGCATAGTTGATGAATCAAAACTGGAAATGACAATGAGGTGCTCGTCTAAGCTGCAGCCTTGTGAATCTGCTCTAAAATAATCTGAGCCCAATCTATAGCATACCTAGTTAGAAGGCTGGCCAACAAGACAGCTCTCTCGAGGGTAATCGCATTATCTATAAAAGTTAGCCTAATACGCCAATAGATAATAGACCATTAGAACTTAGCTCGGAATGAGAGGTGGGCCTTCACAATCAAGTGTGCATGATTTATAATCCATGTAGGCTCTACACTTGACTCACAGATCTGACTAGCTATCCACTGTAAAAGCTCTGTCCTAATCCCTACATCCTTCCCAGTCACCTCTCTTCTCATTCTATCAATACGACTATCATACTCCGCGGTCAACTTAGGTTCTCTATAAGTGGAGCAAAATTATACTCAGCAGATCATCTCCTCCGAGATATCATCCTTCCTCCCCAGGACTGTCACCACCCGTAGCCTCGACTGCTCGATTGGCTTCTTGTTCTTTGGCAGCCCCTGGCAGAGTATAGCAAGCTATGTAGCATATAACTCATAAACTTCAAGAGGGGCATATTTGACCAGCTGCTGTATAGTCCACCATAGTCCGTGCTCATCTAATCCTGCCTCTAATCTAGGTACTTTGTCTAGTACCACTGTTTTAGACCTAGACTCCTCATGAAATTAACAGACCGGCTTGCTATGCCCTTTATCCTCCAACTACTAGTCATAAATTTCATTCATCCCCGCAGCACACCATTTGGGGTTGGCGGAGGGCTGAGACTGGACCTCCACCTGCTGAGGCTAAGGTGTGCTCTTGGACTCTGACTCAGAGCCAGAATATATAGGAGTCATCTGCGGTGAGCTACTCCCCGAGTTATTTTTCACCACCTTTTGTACATCTTCTTCAGATTGGGAGGCGCTGGTCACTTCAATAGCTTCTCGAGCTATGTAGGCCCAAGTTTGAGGAACATTACCCAAAGGGGATATCTTTACCCTGTGCATTTCAACTGAGCCCTCTGATCTCTCAATCTCAGATGACTCATACACTAGTCGCCGCCTAAATGTTTAGATAACCCTCTTATCCTTGGGAGTCATGATATCTGCAACCAAACTAATTATCCATGTGAGCATCATGATGTCTCAGTTACTTCACACAAAACAGAGAACAAAAACTAAATAAAAGTAAAACAAATACTGATGCAACTACAAATATATAGGTATGAGTGCAGTTACGACTCGTAGGTGACCTACAAGTCATATACTGGCCTCGTAGAACTAGTTGTTCCTTTAAAAATTCTTTCTGATCACAGATACGAGACATAATTATAACTCATAAGATAGCCTATGGGTCATAGTCCTGGTCTCATACCTAGTTCCAGAAACATTTTTAAAACTTAGCAAAGTTTAGGAGACCCTCTCTACTAGTCATACAAAGTACTACAAGTCATATATGGGTCTCTTATGAGAAATATGAAGGGATTACAAGTGACCGATGCTTGCTATGAGGGCCACAACAACTCGTATTAGAACTTACGAGTCATAGGAGTGCCTTGTAGCTAAGCACAAAAGTCACCTGCAATGCCTAACTATTTCCCACACCAAGCACAAATTCAACACAAAATTCAACTTAATTATGCAAATAAGATCAAGGCATGACTAAATGGCACATAATCAATTCAATACTAGCCATTAGCAATTTAAAACAACCAATATCCTTAAGAGTCAAAACTAGTTCAACCAAATGTCAAGCGCACTAAAAACAATCAACAATCGAAACTCATTCTTGACATGTCCACAACATCCCAAGGAAGTACAACCACCATTCACAACGATTCAATTAAACCCACATGTTCAAGTATAGGCAATCACCCCCATACCACCCAAAGTTCAATTCCGACAACCATTCAGAACCTACGTGAGCAATAATAATACATTACATAGCAAACTTTACGAATGTCATACTCACAATGACCCACTCAAGCTTTTCAACAAGGTTCACTTCACAACCCAATTCTTTGAAGGCCTAAAAATCCTAGATTATAAGCTTAATAATTAAAGTAAGGCATTTTTAAACACGATCAAACTAAACTTATACTTATATAGGGAAAAAACTCATCAACAAAGATCGAGAAATGTAACCGAAGAGCTTACCAATCAGACTGAAAAATGAACTAAAGAAAAGAGAGATGAATTTCTCGTTGATACCTAAGAAATTTATAGCCTTGCCAAAATCTTCACCAAAAAAAGCCATGGGTAGCTAGGATTTTTCGTCTGAGAAGGAGTTACAGGATACGGAAAGGGTTTTTCGTTGACTTAGGGTAAGGAATTTTAGAATTTGGGATCAAAAATAAATTTGACCCCATTTATAAGCAAACTGAGTCACATTTTAAAAAAGTTGCTAAACTCGTAGGTCCTAGTCTCATTCCACTTTTTACCGGCAAACCAAGTCTCAAAGCACAGAAATCCTCAAAAATATTACAATTCCATCATTGTCTTCTGATTTAAAACAAACAACTACTACTACCCTATGTCTAAAATAAACAAATAATAATTAAAATACTTGGGTTGCCTCCCAATAAGCGCCTTTTTTAACGTCGTGGCTCGACTTTGTCATAGTCCTTCATCAACAATCATCAAGGGTCAACACTTAGCTCTTGAACTTGTCCAGATGTTTCATGGATTGGCAAATATCAAACATTACCTAAGTATTATTTACCCTAAACCAAAGTTAACCCAAATCCATATCTACTAGCGCTCTCCCAATGGCTAGAAAAGGTCTCCCCAAAATGATGGGTACCTAGAAATCAACCTCGCAGTCAAGAATCACGAAATCTACCAAAAAACTAAATTTATCAACTTTAACAAGCACATCCAATAGGATTTGCTCAGGGTTTTTAATAGTTTTATTTGCCAAGAGCAATCTCATTCTCGTTGGGGTAGGAGTGCCAAGGCGTTCCTTTTTGAATACGGCAAGAGGCATTAGATTGATGCTAGCTCCTAAATCACATAGTGTTCTTGCGACTTCAACATCACTAATAGTACAAGGAATAGTGAATGCATCGAGGTCCTCACAATTTTGCACAAGGCATTTGGTTATGATTGCACTACATTATTGGGGCTCTTGTGAAAGATCTTGTGTCAAAGTGTGTTTCTTTGTTACCAAATCCTTCATGTATTTGGCATATCCAGGCATTTTATCCAAGGCCTCTAAGAGAGAAATGTTGATGGATAGTTGTTTTAACATTGACAAGAAATGCTTGAACTTGCCATTTTCTTCCTTCTTCTTAAGCTTTTGTGGGAATGGAGGAGGTGGTTTTGGGATTGATTTGGCTTTCTCTTGCTCTACCATCTCTTGGTCCTCTACTCTCTTACTCATTGGACCTTCTTCCTCACTCATCACCTTGCTATTAATGGCTTCCTCCTCAACTACATTATTAAAACAATTGGCCTAGGGACGTCCATAGTGCTTTTGCCACTCCGAGTCATCACGGCCATGCCATGCCCTTTGTTCTTAGGATTTTGAACCATGTTGCTAGGTAGGTCTCCCTTTTGGTATTGGTTAAATTATGTAGACACTTGCCTAAATTGTTGCTCAAGTTGTTTAATTTCTACCAAGTGAGACTCTATTTTTTGGTTAATTCTTGAAATATCTGCTTTCATTCCCCTTAAAGTCTCATCTTGATAGTCAGCATGTTTCAATAATTTTTCAAACACATCTTCTATCCTGGAGTTGCTTGACCTGGCATCACAGTTGTGTGGTAGCATAGGGACCATTCCTATAGCCCTCTTTTCTCCCCCATTCTATATTTGGCAATCTCTCTCTCATAGTATCCACCCCGGTTATCTCTATATATTCCGTCATGGTTGATATTCCGACCTTGATTCCCGGAACCTTGCCTCCAATAGTTCGAGTTGGACCTTGGGTGTTGTTTCAAAAACCCACTACTTGGCTGCTTACAAAACATGTATCCTCATCAAGAATAGATCATCCTAGTTAGGAGCCTTTGAAGGTTGGTGAGTGACCGCATGGACACTTGCTTGGTTTTGCTTCAAAACCAAGTCCATGCTTGTACGAAGTTGAGCAAGTTGCTCCATGATCTCTTCATTCACCTTTGTTTGCTCATTATTTGTAGTAACCACATAATAACTCTTTGTATTACCATGCTCACTCCGACTCCATGCTCTGTTGGTCTTCACCACTTGTTCTATTCTTTCAGCTGCTAGCTCAAATGGTTAATCAAGAAAAACACCTCTCATGATCGTGTTGGCGCAAGCTTTGCTATTATCATCAAGTGCTCTATAGAAGATCTCGACCGAAGCATCATCAATAATTTTATGATCAAGGACCATCTTCAAGCATTTGGTGAATCTCTCCAATGTAGTGCTAAAAAGTGTTCAGGTAATTGCTCCAAGTTGTTAATTTGGTCCTTAAGCTTCAGCTTCTTCGACCTTGGGAAATGTCTTTATAAGAACACCTTTGCAGCTCAGCCCAACTTGTGATGGTACCGGGAGGAAGTTCAGACAACCATACAGCTGCATTGCAAGTTAGTCACAATGGAAACACCTTCAATCCAACAACATCAATAGAAATATTTTGTGTCCCCATGACACTTTGCACATGAAGATAACATTTTAGAGATGATGGTAGGGATCCTTTGATGGTAGACCTGTGAATAGACGAAGTTTTGGAGCATCTAGAGCAATCCATTTGATACCGCGAACTTAGCATTTGCTGGTAGAGGGGCCTGTATTATAGAATCGGTAGCATCCATTGCCATAGGGTTCAATTGGTACCAATTCCATCCATAAGCATTTGTATTGAAAACTCTAAGCTGTGCTCGGTTAACCCTTGGTGGTGGATTCTCCTCTCTTCTTAAGTCTTCCTCATTCATATCGATTTTCTCCTCAACCACAACATCCTCGTTCACTTGATCCATTCTTCTAAATAGTAGATGGATCTCCAATTTAATTGTAGCTAAGGGTTCGCCTTGACTCCTTATGCAGGGCATGAAACCTAGCACAACTTGCAAGTAAACTCAAACAATAAAAAACAAAAATAAAAGTAAAATATACGAGATTCTAGAAATCAATACTAGATTTAACTAATAGTGAATTCAAATCAAAACTTAGTCGTATTCTCCAATAGTGCCATAATTTTTGATGTATAATGGTCACACTCAATTAAGAAAGCAGTCGCTATCAGTAATTAACCTAACTGAGTTTAGGCGAATCCACAGGGAATACAGTGTGTTGACTACAAGTCTTCACTACTAATCATTTCTAGTATTTATGACTACAATCTCTAAATAGGGGGTCTTTGTGATTCAAAAACAAAATAAAATAAACACTAATTAAAAAGTGAGAAAACACTCAATTTTGGGGACAACTTGGGAATAGGTTCCCCATGGTTCATCGACTTGATTACCGTAGATTCATAACCATAATTGTTGAGTCGCATGCAGGATGGTAACTTAGGTTCTTCCAGCCCTCTTATGAACGTGAAGGTCGAATTTCACTATGGTGCTTGGTCGGACACCATGGCATGCCAACTAATCGTTACCTATAGTCCCAATCAACCTCCCCTTGGTCAGGTTTGGTTGATTAGACAAGAACACATCAACCAAATTCTATCATCTACTTCCCTTTTCTTATTCATCACTGCCTTGGTCGGGATCGTGATAGTAGGCAGAGTTTGGTGTTGTCCACCACCAAACAACAATAAAAATGAAGGGAAATACATAATATATGCAAAACCCCAATCATAGAAATGCAAGAAAACTAAGTTATTTCAAGTCAACTACTCATGGTTCCTATAACCCCATGTTATGGGTGCTTAGCTACTTATGGCTAAAGCAAAACACACAAGAATGCATATAATAGACATAGTTGAGAGTTTTGCCAATAACAATGAGTGATAGGCACCACAATTTGAAAACCCACAAGCTTGATTGATCAATAACGAGTACAAGGCAAGATTTGCAACCTCTAAAATGGGTTTCTAGGAGAAAACAATAATCTACCCTAAAAAACTAAGAAAAGCTTCAAAATGTAGTTGTAAAATGTGTGCTGGTCGAACTACTCTTAATAACCTAAGTTAAGCTACATATAGTGTTTACAAAATAACTCTAGCATTTACATAGAAAAGAAAGCTGGCAACTGATATGTCTCGCAGTTACGACTCATAGGATGACCTACAAGTTGTAGTTGGGGTCTCATTTTAAGTTTGTGGCATCTTGGACTGAAGTGGTATAACTATAGGTATGAGTCATTTCTTGGGATATGACTCGTATGTTTGTTTTGTAGTCTTGGTCTTCAGTATTTGGTCTAACATTTTGGCTCTACGATTCTTGATATGAGTTGACCTATACAAGTTGTAGTGTGTGTTAGGACTCATAGGCTGGGCTCATAAAGGTGGCCTTCACTTGGTAGATTTTTGATGTTTTGGTCTCTGCTTCTTTTTATGACACAAGCTACAACTCATAGCATATGTCTCATAAGTAGGCTTGTATGACCTATGCTCCAGCAAAATCTGTAACTTTTCTTCAAAATCATCCCAACCTAACTTTTCTACAAGATTAACACAAAAACACATCAAAACACTAAAAAGTTGCTTTAAGAACTCACAAAATCCCTTAATTTCAGGCACCAAATGTGCTGTATTTGGATAGCATATCAGGGAATATGCTCTCATGTTCAACCAACTCTCAAAATATGTTCCACATATGGTTGCCAACCTAAGGTCTAGAATGAATAAGTTTGTCATAGGGTGTATCTGATTTGGTGAGTGAAGAATATCGTACCGCTATGTTGATAGGTGACATGAACTTGTCCTGCTTTATGACTTATTCTGAACAATTGGAGGGGGAGAAGTTGAGAAAGAGAAAGGGGAATGACGCCTGGCTAGCTTGGGGGTTAGGTTGGAAGATGTTGATAATGGCAGTATTGTGGTTGTTAATGCTTCAAAATCTTCCTGGGTTGATGAGGTAAAACCAAAGCAAGATCTTGACCTCTCCTTGTTAGAATTGAAGGCCTTGGTGAGAGAGGGCAAGGTGGCGATTTTCTCCCATTTGGGAAATAGTGCCCTTAGGTACTAAGGTAGGTTGTGTGTGCCTTGTATTGATGACTTGAGAGAGAAGATTCTTGATGAGGCTTATAATTCCTCCTGTTCTAACTACTAAGATGTATAAGGATTTTAGGGATGTGTTTTGGTGGGGAGGTTCGAAGAAGGATATTGCCAAGTTTATGTACGATTGTCATAGTTGCCAACAAGTCAAAGCCAAACTTCAAAGGTCGGGTGGCCTAACCCAAGATATCTCATTCCTACTTGGAAGTGGGAGGAAATTAACATGGATTTTGTGGTTGGGTTTCCTGAGACAAGAAAGTATTTTTATTCCATTTGGGTTGTGGTTGATTGGATGAAAAAGTCGGCTCCCTTTTTATCGGTTAAGACTACTGCAAAGACTGTGCTAAATTGTACATTCATTTGGTGAGATTGCATGGGGTGCCCTTGTCTATCATTTTGGATCGTAGTGCTCAATTCACTACTCATTTTTGGAGGTCCTTCCAAAGAGGTCTGGGAACCAAGGTACAGTTTAGTATGACCTTTCACCCCCAAATGGATGGCCAAGCCGAAATAACTATTTATGTTTTAGCCCCTATGTAATTTTCGTGCATTCAAGTTTGTGTTCATAAGTTCATGATGATTTTTGACATTTATGTTGAGTTTTTGAAAATGGTTTTGAGTGTATTGTTGCATTTTTGTTGGGACTGATTTCTTCATGATTACTCTTCTTATGTATGTTTCTTTGGCATTTGGAGACGAATGTTTCCAAGGGGACGATATTGAAATGACCCCAAAAAGTATTCAAAAATGTGCCTTGGAAGTGGTGAAAATCATAATCTCCATACATCAAAAAATCCATGTATGATATCAAAAATTTGACTTCATATTCTTGATTAGGTGCAAAATTTAGTCGGAAATGGTTCTAACGTCAATTCTAGAACAACTAGATCACAATTTTAATTTTCCAAAAATTTGTACCTACATTAAATTTTAGAGGACATGCAAAAAGCGATAATAGATCCCGTCGTTAATATTAATAAAAATTATCCAAAATCGATCTGCGTTGCTAGCCTATGTAATGTTGCCCTCCGCATTGGGTTCGCGACGTGGACCAGATGCGGACCTGTACATTTATTTGCCAATTTTTTTGAGTTTGGTCCAAGGGTTTGAGACCTTAAGCCCAAGTCTTCCCATGTGTAAAGTACCTATACTTAGCCATATTTGACCTTGATATCATACAAGACATTCCCTAATACTCTCAAATACTTAGACAAATACTTCACCCCAAAATTCAAGTGCCAAAACTCATTCGGATCTCAAAGATTTCACGCAAGCTTCAAGTCTCCATTCCAATCTGGATCAAGGAATTCTCCAAAGTAAAGGTTTGTGGGTTTTAACCATTGGGTCCTTTAACCCATAATGCCCAAACGCCTTTTTTATATAAAACTCATGTTTCTAAGTTTATTTTACTTATGGGTCTTCTATTATGAATTTGATTATGAATTATATTGGGGTTTGTAAAAGTATGACTATTTACGCATGTTGCAAGATATGAATCTTAGATCTATGTTGAGATATGATGAAGAATTTTGATGTATATTGCATGAGGGTGTTACCAAGAGTTGGTGGATGTTTTTACATTGAATTTACTTACATGATTTCACTCTTGAATTGCATAGTTTTACACTAGCATCACACTCCCACCAAGTGTTTGGTAAACTATCCGGTTTAGGGTTCTTGAGTTATTGGTGATCTATTGCATGACCTATGAGTTGAATGACTTTATAATGATGAAAGGATGGTATGAATGTGTTGATTTCATTAAAAGTGTTGGAAGTTGAGGAATTGCCTCGTTCAGGGGGTAGTAGGCCTAAATAACCATGTTGGGAGGTTTGTACATCAATTGCCTTGCTTGGGAGGTGGTAGGCCCATCCAACCATGTTGAGGGGGGGGGTTTGTAACTCAATTAGGTCACTTAGGGGATAGTAGGCCCATGTAACCACATTAGGGAGTTTGTACCTCATCCGCCTCGCTCGGGGGGTGGTAGGCCTGTGTAACCACATTGGGGTATATACCTCAATCGCCTTACCAAGGAGGTTGTAGGCCTTGGTTACTAAGGATGTCTCTTCCTACATATGTAAAATGTTCTATGTAAGCATGTTTTACTACAAGCATCATTCATGCATGCCATATTGTTATATGCTTATTTATTTCCTAAAGATGCATTTCGATTATATTGCCTATCTCTTGTTGTATTGCATCCTACATACTTAGTACATTCAAACTTACTAATGCATACTCGATGACTATACGATTTTACCATGTAGGTATTAGAGTTCCACTTGATCCTCCTCCTCCTCCACGTGGCTAGTACGATTTCATTCAAAGAAAGTTATTGAGTCCTCAACTTTGGAGAAAATGTCTTTAATCTTATGCTTTGTACAAGGACTCTCTTTCCTTTATTGTATGCTTTGATTATGAGGGTGAACCTAGTTGCCTATCTTGGACCCCGCTAAGTTCTATATTTAGAGGTGTTGTTGGAACCTTATGATGTATTAATGCTATTCTATGGGGTTGTTATGTTTTATGATATAAAAGATGTCCCTTAGCCCCATGTTCCCTTTTTACTATCTCTTATTGTTGTTTTAATGCTTTTGTGACCAAGGATGTGTAATGATATATTAAGAAGCTTTATTGGGGTCTCTTCAGGTTCCCCATTCACCGTGTCATGTCTAGCCCCTAAGCTTAGGTCATGACATTAAGCATATTTTAGTGGGATTTTCACCCGTGAACTCTATTTTCTGTGTAGAACTTGATTTTAAAGTTAATTTTGAGATTAGAGAACTTCAAGTTTTAGATTAAATTAGACCATTTTGTTTCTAAGCCTAATTTATGCCAATATTGATAGGAAAATGCTCCTCTTGATGCATATTATCTATTGTTGATACAGTTGGATCGTTTTGAGGATAGTTTTGTGGAATTCAATTGTTTGAAAGATTATTCGAGTATGATTTCGACGTTGAGATAGGTATGGCTAACCTTTTGTTAATGGATTTGAGTTATTGATCATGTTTATGTAGTAATTATGGGACATAGATGGCTTTTTGTGTAATTGGATTAACATCTATAGATAATGATGGAAATATGATTCTCATTGAGTCGATTTGTGATGTAAACTTCTATCCCATTGACGAATTAAGATGAAATCTTATAAATTATGATAATGTTAGATAAAGTGTGATAAGATGAGACTTCTAAGATCATTTAGGTAATTATGTGGTAAATTGATGGTTGCTGAGATAACTTTGAGGATGTATATGTATAATTGGTATGAGTAAGGTCTGGTATTACATAGTTTCTTGTATAATTAGGACAAGTAAGTTTTAATATTATTGATATTCTTGCATAATTGTGATGGGTAAGGTCCAATGTTATTGATATTCTTGACTACTAATATAATTCTGATGATCTAATACATGATGATGGTTTGGACTTTAGCTATGACACTTTGCTATTATTCTTTATATGCATATAATTATGCGAGAATCATGTATTGGTATCCTTTTTGTGATGCCATTCTATATGTTACATGCATTTCTAGATTGTACCATTGTTGTATATCTGTTGTGTGTTACCTGTGACATCCCTTGACTCAGGTAGAAGGCAAGGACGTTAGGCTCCACATTGGTACCACCCCTTCGACCTAGATAGGAGTCAAGGTGGGATTCATATCTTATATTCTCGTGACTATGCGCAGGTGGCAAGGACATGGCACTATGTTACTCCTTGACCACAGATAGGTGGTATGGTTGAGGCATTCTAATATTACCTTGACCATGAGTAGCTGGCTAGGCTATGAAACACATTGCATATGGAATAATGAGTTGCATATAGCATTCACATTGTTGATGTATCGTACTATGGGCTATTAAGGATACCTTTGTTCATTATTATGTATATAAAGGATTTTGCACTAACCTTTTTGGATGCAGGGATTGGATTCTTTGTTATTGCATACTTGCTTTGATTTCTCTTACCTAGACAACTGAAACTATAGGTTGCATTTTGGTGTACTGACCCCTACTTTTTTCCTCCCTACTGATCAAGCTTAGGGACCCACATAGGATAGTTGATTCACTCTAGTTGTTCTTCTTGCTTCTATTCAAATCCTTCCAGTAGGCTCAAACTTCAAGTTATTGTGAGCCTTTAGATTTTTCTTTATTATTTCCTTTCATACTTTGTATCAAATATTATTCTACCAGACAATTGTGTATCTTATGCTGAGACAATTGTACTTACTCTTTAGTACTATTTTAGATGCTCTTATACTCATGACTCTAGGTTTTGGAAGATTCTTATGTTATGTGAGTTATTTCTGCTCTACATTATCTTTCTTTAGTTGCAAACTTAATTTGGGTCATGGAAAGTTTTGTATATAAGCTATAGGTTCATTGGGGTCATAAGTCAAGAGCAGGGTTGATGTCGCCCAAGCCACACCTCCTTTCTGAACGTTGAAGCGGTCGTTTTCATGATACATAACCTAACCAAGGTTTAGGTCAAACCCACAGCAAATATGGTAGATTCAGAACAATTTCAAGCAATTTGAGTTAGCTAACCTTAGTATCTCTCGAGAGGGGTTTTAATTCGCAGAAATTAATCCTAAACTAGCAAAAGTGTTGTGAAATCAGTAAGAAGAGTAACTATGGTATTGTCTTCCCTATAATTCTCTAACTTTGTATTACCAAATAATAATATTCTTTTCTAGTGTTTTGCATGCATAATGGTAAGTGAAGTTTACCAAGCCCTTCGATCCAGGTGAGAGATAAATTTCACTATGTGATTCGATCTATCCCCACAATGTGACATTACTAACCCTTACCTATTATTTGAGTAAAAACCCCCATTGATCTAGTTTGGTTATTTAGATGAGAATAAATCGATCGAATTTTGTTAATTAATCTCTATTCCCATTCATTACTACCTTGATTTAGTCAGTAACAACTAGACGAGTTCTATCGTTTGCCACTATTAAAAAGCAATCCAAATAGAGGGATTTAAATAATACATGCATGAAGACTTTCCTTGAATTACGAATTATCTAATTTTAGCTTGTTAGTTCTTTGTGGTTCCTATAGCCCTAGTAATGAATTTAGCTGTGTCTTATCATTGTAGATGCAAGAATCATGATATAGAATAACATAATTGAGTACTTACAAGGATAAATTTGAGAACAAGAAATCTCAACTCTTCAATGGAAATCACAAGCTATGAATTAAAGTCACAAAATAATCTTCCAACCACATCTTTATATGATTCAAGTTATTCTCCAATCCACTCTTCTCTTTTTTCTTAAAGTAACTTAAAAAATCTATTTATAGTACTTAAAATACAAATCCAAAACAAAGTAGGAAAATTGGATTCTGCAGGCAATACGAGTAGACTTATGAGTTTTGCTAAGTTCTACAGCCCATATCGGGGCTTCGTGGACTTCATTTTTAAAATTTGGGCACAACTCTTACGAGACTCTTCTGTTATTTAGACTTATGACTCATATATGATTTCATCTGATCCATTTCCAGAAATCCCAACATCTGATCCTTAGAGTAGGGAACCTCATCTACGACTCCTACAACTTTCCATGATTCATTTGCTAGTTCATATATGCAGCTTCAAAAATCATCCCACCATACTCTACTGCTCATGGAAACTTCAATGGTCAAAATGGTAAAAACTACAACTACTACACACTTAGCCCAAGATCGTTCTATATCCTGTAATCCTGAAAAACAAACATAAAAACACAGCAGGCCTACTAAAATTGCTTTGAGAACACACAAAGTTCAAAGTTTTAAGCATAAAAAGTATTGTATTTTTAGAGCACATCAACACTCTCAACTTGAAGTTGTTGCTTGTCCTCAAGCGATAGACTCAATCTGCATAAGTAGCACAGTAACACACAGACCTCAATCTAATGGCACACATCATTTTTTAATAAAGCATTGATACCCACACTATTTATTAATGCATATCGAACAACTATCAAACAAACCAATGCAGTTCAATATATCTGAAAATGTAATTTGTGAAGCAAGGTAAGCATAATTAAGCGAAAACCATTGAATTAGTCTAAGATCAAATATGTAATGCAAGTGCCCTCAAAGAAAGAAGTCCCATATCCCACTCATGATGGTATTTTCAAATTCAATGCTTGGGACAAAAAAATATCACTCACCCTCATAGATATTTAAAACCATGCTTAATATCATATGATTGCCCCTGTACTCTCAACTGTGACCTTCGACTACATGGACTAGGATAACTATTGGACTTTTTAAGCTTCTAATATAGGCTCAGGGGGCTTTGGTACGATATTTTAGGAACATAGTGACTAAAGGCCCTCCTTGACACTACATTATTCTACACTTTTTTCCTACTAGCTGTTCCATTTCTTAACACATTCTCCTTTTCACCCATTTCAAGCTTTTCTGGGTGCCTTACTCTCATTTTTAACTTACTACCTATTATTTTCACATCATTTTTCATTTTAGCTCATTGAATAGGAATCTATTCATGTTTCTTGCACACATAGCACATTTTAATCCCTTTTTCATGTATCAATATTTTCACCCTATTTTATATGATTACCTTTACACCAACCACCCTCAATATAGGCTTTTATCTTGAGTCAAGGAGCAAAATATCCAACCTTTGAATAAGGGCCATTTTTGGTAGCTACCCTCAACTTAAGCTATTTGCTTCAGTCAAGGTGCACAATATTCAAGGAAGGACCATGGCCAATTTCAAGATTTATATTCAACAAGGTTAGGTTACTTAGGTTTTTACAAATAAAAAGGTATATGCAAGGCTCAAACATTGAGATCAAGGAATACATTATATATTTGATTGGTTATTTAGGCTAAGTGGACTAATATGAACAAGGGCTTAAGATCCTTTTCTAACCAACTAACCTACAATCTAAGTAAAATTAATAGGGCATGTTTTGAATTGAAACACAATATCATGATTTAACAAAGAAAGCTCACACATACATGGCATTGATTACACTATTAACGTAGACAATTAAATCACTTTTTTCATCTAATTTATGCCTCACTTATGAGAAAAAGCACTGCCAATCAATCAAATATGCATAGTGGCTATCAAGACTAACTAACAAAACTTTTTAATGGGTATCATTTTTCTCCAAAAACTAACATATGCTATAGACTTCAATACTACATACTACTAATACTACCTACACATCCTAACCATGTCGATTCAATAGAAGATAAATATCCTTGGGGAAAATGAATACAGTTAAGAAAATCCTTCAATTTCAAAATTTGGGATAGTTATAGACCATGGTTGCTTAAACTTCAATGAGGCCTATAACAATCTAAAACCTATCGAAAAGAATTTACATTGTCATCAATGTAAAAAATGTCACAATAACGAACCACAAGGGTCAAAACACATACCTGGGCACATAAGCACTGGTCTCTGGCTGATTCTGACCACCCTCAACTTGGTTAGTGGTCTCCTTAATAGTGAGAGCATGTCTAGAGGGTCCAACATCCCTTGTCATCTCTAGCTCTCATGCTTGCTACTCCTTATCATCCTAGATGTAGCATAACATAGCAAGCTCGAACTGCAACTACTATGTCATCCCTGCCACTTGCCTCGTGGCATCAAGATCATCAAAGTGGGGCCACTTCTCAAGGTAAGAAAGTAGTATCTCCTCAAGAGAAAATAAACATACCATCACATCGATGGGATCAACCTATTATAGGATAATTGATGCCACTGCTAGTGGTCTCATCTCAGGTTGAAGATGCTAGATCTTTATCCGAATGGCTGTAGAGTCTACAGGCTATGCTAAGCTAAGGCTCTTCTTTGCTCCCTACTTAAACGTAGCAATGCAGCTATCAACTAGTGTGAGTCTCTCATGACTAACAACCATAGTGTATATCTACATTCATGCCTCAACCTCTGAGATGGAATAGCAAACCCAAGGCTGAATCTACATTAGTAATTGAGTCCACTAGGATTCAGTTTGACCCTACTTCTATTCCATGGCATGGTTGGGTGTTACTGACATATAAACCATGCCAGCGGGTGCTACGTCCTCTAGTGCAATAGTGCTAATACTAGGCCCATCCTCTATATTAGTCTCTATCTTTGGGGGCCCCTCAGTAGTAGGAGCAACAATGGTAGAAGACTATGAAGGCTCAGGCAGTGGTACTGCGGTGAACATATCTGGCATCTGGACTAGGGGTGTGGTACTCACCGAAGGTCTATCGGCTTTTCATCAACCTTTGTCTAGTTGGTATATAATATCCCCTAAACCTCGAATAGCGAGTCCAAGTAATTAAGAATCTCTACCCCCAACTCTATGTAAAGTCAATATATCAAGTACAGGAAGGAGATAAAGGTGGACCTCGTTAGAGCCACCTTATGAATTTTCTCTGTAATCAAGAGGACTTAGTCTATGTCATAGCCAACTACGATATTGTCAACTAATATTGCAAGGTCTAGCCTTACGGTATTATCTGCATATGTGGGCCAGATTTGGCATAGTACTATAGCCACCAGAATTTAGTAGTAAAGCTGAGGTAGGCTTTCACTATGGGCTCTGACAATGTAGACACCCACTTTGGGCCCTGGCTTTGCTCAGTAATATGGTCGGCAACCTATCTCATAAAAGTGGTCTTTTGAGCTGGATCTCTCATCAGGACCTTATCCCAAATCTGCTCCAATATATAGTCAAGTTCTATTGTGGTCCTGGGCATATGGTACTTGGGACCAAATAGCATGTAGTGGATGGTGGCCTCTTAAATATCAACCTATATACCACTCATCATCGTATTTGTCAACCAGGCTAAGTAAGGGGTCTTTTCCCCTTGGTGAGAGAATTAAGGACAGTGGTGGTGTAAGATGTGAAAAATAATGAATAGTAGATGGGAAGTACTTCCCCAATGATTCTACTAGCCATTGGAGCTTGTATCGAGCAATGGTGTCCTAGAGGTCGAGGAGACTATCTAGACCTGAGGTGATGATCCGGGGCTCATCTGATATAAAATGGTCTAGTCGACATCGTTCATCTTTTTATATGTCATCCCAATAAATAGCCAGTATAGCCTATATGCTCCACTAGGTTGACAGAGTATCCGTAGGTGCAGGTGGTGCTCAAGGTGATGCTGAAGACTCAAACTCAAACTTCTCTTAGGATCCAGACTCGAATCCCTCTTTATAGGGAGTCATCTGTATGGGTTGTTATCTTTGTTGCCTCCCTCGTCATAATGGGGTGGGCAGACCATAATAGACTAAGTCTGGGTCTACCTAGACTATCTAGTAGCAAACCATGTCTTTGGTCACTCAGCATCCGTATCAAGTTGAGCACTGAGCTCCTCTAAAGATCCATTGGCCTCAGAGTTACTCTGAACCTCTGAGGACTCATCTTGTAACTGTCGCTGCAAAGCCTATATCTCATTCTTCCTTACTTTTGGGGCCATGGTACCTGAAATCCATGATCCCAATTCATGGCCCATAGTTTTATCTATGGGCTATAAAGTTGGTTTGTGGGTTGGAGTGCATATTATTTTGCTCAGTTAAAATTCTCTATGAGTCAGTGTATAGGTTGTGGTTTGAAATAAGACCCTAAAAATAGTCATATAAGTACTTCTTTTGCTTATTTAGCCCAAGGTGGCTGACTTGGTCTTGTACTTAGATATTCTTCGTAAAACACATTGTCACCCTATATTCCACTGGTCCAAAGTCCAAAAATTACAACCAAAATGCTAAATATTAAACTACTTATAAGTCCAAAAGCAAAAAACAAAAATACCATTACAACATCAAATATCTTGGGTTGCCTCCCAAGTAGCACCTAATTTATTATCGCAGCATGACTTGGACAACATGGCTACTCAGACTTAACCAAGTGCCCAAACTTCCATCTTCAAGTTATCGGGCCTCTTCATTAACTAACAGATGTTAAAGATGACTTCTTCATCATTTAATATAAACATGAGTTGGCTGTATTCCATATCCACCAGCGCTCAAACAATGGCTAAGAAGGCCTTCCTAAGATGATTAGGACTTTGAAGTCAACCTCACTGTCAGGGATCACAACGTTTGTGGATAATATAAGCTTATCCACTTTGACAAGGATGTCATACAATATTCCCACAAGCTTCTTTGCTATTTTGTCTGCCATAAAAAATTGCCATGCTTATAGGCGTAGCGGCTCCCAATCCTAGCTTCTTGAAGACCACAAGGGGCATCAAATTTATGTTACCACCTAGATCAAATAATGCCCTTGTAAACTCAATATCTCCTATATTGTAGGTTATGGTAAATGCTTTGAGATCTTCTCACTTTTGCACCAAGGATCTTGTAGCTATTGCACTACAATGTTGAAGCTCGAAGGAGAGCTTCTGGCTTATAATCCACTTATTTGTGAATAAGTCCTTCATGAACTTGGCATACCCAGGCATCATCTCCAATGACTCAGCGAGATGGATGTTGACGGAGAGTTGTTTCAGTACGGAGAGGAAGTTCTTAAATTTACCTTCCTTCTCCTTCTTTTTGATTCTCTAGGGGAACGAAGGAGGAGGTCTAGGAATCAAATTCAACATTTATGCCATCTCTGTAGCATCACTTACCCCATCCTAGGCACGAACATCTCTCGTCTCTACATCTTTGCACTTAACTATTATCACGACCTAAGCTTAGGACCTAGACATGACCGGTGAATGGGGAATCCAAAGGGACACCAAATAAGTCTCTTAGCATATCATATACACATCCTTGGTTGCAGAAGTAAAATACAACAGGAAAAGAGATATACACAAGGGGAATTGGGACTATGGGAGAGAGTTTAATATTTAAATAACATGGATGAGTAAAAGCGTAAGCATAATAAATAAATTGTCCAACAATACCTTTAGACATAGAAATTAGCAGGAGTCAAGATAAGCAACCACGCTCACCCTTATAGTCATAAGTATTCCAAAATATATAAGATGTAGTCTAAACATAATCAAGAAAGAAGACAAATATTGTTCCTGGACATAAGGACTCACCAAATGCTAGCTTGAACAATCCAGCTAGCCACGAGGAGAATCAATAGGAGCTCCGATTTCTACATGGTCATATCATGTAAGCATAGAGTTTGCATTAGTATATTTGAATGTACTAAGTATGTAGGATGTAATGCAACAACAGATAGGCAACATAGTGAAAATGAATAAGCATAAGTAATGAATAGTAAAATAACAATATGACATGTATGAATGATATTTGAAATAAAATGTTCTTATAATCTAATAAACTTGTATAGACCATAATACATAAGTGTGGGAAGAGACCTCATACGAATACATATAAGACCAAGGATTTATGACTATATATCACCTTACAGGGTCCAACTCCATTTCGAATAAAGTAACCCTCCTTACGGGGTGCCGCCCCATTTTGGAAAGGGATTTTAAGAGAATATGTACTATATGGATCCACTAGTATAGAAAGGGTACAGCATCATCCTATGATGGCACAAAGTTTTGGGACATGGGGACTTGCCTCTAGTCCACTCGGTGTTAAACCTAATGCCACAGAATATATATAAGATAATCATAGCTTTAATACCTTGAAACAACCATAGAGACATTGCACGAGTAGCTGTTAATGCCCTTGACCTCTAATGGTGACTCCAACTTCAAACATAAGAATAGTTCATCATCAAACACTACCCTTGTATCAACATCAAAATTAAAGGGCTCACAAGAGGTGAAATTTTTTAGAAGAGGCTTAAACCCAGCTTTACAACATCATCAACATTTACATGAATTAAAAATACCTTTAGAAAGCTCAAAATCATCATGAAGTTATTCAACTCATAAGACATACATTGGACCTTCAGTAACTCAAGAAATCTCAATCAGACATTTTATCAAACATTTGGTGGGTGTGTAGTTCTGGTGTAAAATGATGAAATTCAAGAGTGGAATCATGCTATAAAATTTAACATAAAACCATTAATAGATACTTTGTACCACCCTCAAGCAATATACATCAAAATCCTTAATCAAATCTCACAATCGATCTTAGATTCATAGCACAAAATATGCTAAAACAATCACAATTTCATAAAACTCCAACATAGTGTGCAATGAAATTCATAATAAGTATGTCCTATCAGTAAATCAACTTTAAATTATGCAATTTATATAAAAACAAAGCTTGGATACCATGGATCGAAGGACCCATTGGTTGAAACCCATATACTTTGACTTTGGAGATTTTCTTGAAAAAGATTTGAAAAGCAGACTTGAAGCTTGAATGAAATTCTTAGATTCAAAAAGAGATAAGGACATTTGAATCTTGAGGAGGACTTGGGGCTTGACTTATTTTTCTTGAATTCCCACAATACTTCTTGAAAACCTTAAGAATGGATGGAGAATTTGATGAAAATTAGAGAAGAATTTGAGAGGCTTTTGGTTGGTTTTTAGGGCTCAAAACGGCTTAACAATGAGGGATTTTCATGTATATAGGTATAGGGTTATTATATAATTTCCCTGGAGTAAGAAAGAGTAAATTTAGAAACTTTTTGTACTGGTCCGTGCCAGGTCCTCATCGCAGACTGGTCGCGTACAACTACTATTTTAGTGAAGTTTTGCCAAATTTTTTTTTTCTTGGCACGGATGAAGTATACCTTGTAGGTACTAGTTTCCCTATACAATTTTCCCTCTTTACAAGAATATGCAGTCGAATTTGTGAAAATTCTGCAAAGAGTTTGAGATATTGGAAAAAATTGCATCATAGTGTCTTTCCGAGCTACGTAGAGGGATGTTTAAATAACCCTGATTTGAGATATAAGGGAATTACAATTATGAGGATATTCCTAGGCAAGTTTAGCAAGTTTCAATATCTCCCCCTTAGGAACATTCATCCTGAATGTCTAAGAAATGTGCCTAAGAAGAGTAATTATGAAGAAATCAGCCCCCAAGAGGAATGCAACAATGCTCTTAAACACCATTTTCAAGATTTCAACATAAGTATCAAAATCATCATGAACTTATCCACATAAATATGAATGCATGCAAATGACATAGGACCTGAAACATAAGACTTGAAATCATTAAAGAACTTGACATGTTATCATAAGCTTGAGTAGAATGAAGGAGGTACGGATATTGCTTCTTCATGCCTGCTCTGGCTCCCCAAGAGACATTTTTGACTTGATGATTCTTCCAAAGGGCCTTACCAATACCACATTCTTATTAATCAACTTTTCCACCCTTCCATCGAATACCTCCACCAGGGCCTTCTCCCAAGTCAACTTATCTTCCACAACACCCGCAACATCAAAGAGTTTTATAGCACTAGAGTCACCAATACATCCCCTCAATCATAGAAGAATGAAGAACTAGATAAACCATATCCACATCCCTAGGTAATTCCAATCCTTATACAGCCTTAGCAACCTCCCTCTACATTCTACAAAGACTCACAATCCTAAACTTAATTGTCAACCTGAAACACATCTAGTCCACCTGGTACCATAAACCACCATCTCCCCCTTGGAGACAATCTCCACTAACCATCTTTTCACCCTAATCTTCCAACTCTAATAAGGCGGAATTAAGGCCTTGCTTAATCTATACCTCTTCAACCAAAGAAGATTTGGAACCATCAAGAATACTACATCACCATGATCAACTTCCTCCAACCTAACCCCTTATCTAGCCAACTGATGGACCTCTCTAGTCACCCCTTTGCCACCCTCATCAACTTATGCTAGGCTACTTAGAGCACCAACCATAACATTAGCCTTACTAGGGAAAATAATGCACACTCATGTCATAATCCTTAAGGAATTTTAACAACCTTCTTGTTAGCCTCAACTCATACCTATCATATTTAGCAAACAACCTCTCAACTCCAAGACATGCAACACTACCCTCAAATTGTTCACAACATCTAAATAAGTCAATGCTCCACCACTAGAGGCTACTACAAACATGTCAAGGTAGGGTTTTAAGATCATATTCATGAAACCCATAAACATAGCCGATGCATAAGTCCACCAAACCACTCCACCAAAACTCAAAATGCTCACTCATAGTCTGAAAAGATGCTTAGGGATATCATCTACCCTCATCCTCACTTGAGGACAAAAACCTAAACCAAACAACAATCTTAGAGAAGTGACTAAGCCATTGTAGTTGACAAAATAGATCAACCATCCTTAACCATCATATTACAATCTTACGGGTTCTACACTCATTTGGAAGCATGCTATGTAAGCAGCCCAATCCACCCCAAGACCTCAAACCCATGAAGCTAAGGTCAACCAAGATGCAAGACAAGACTCGATGCAATAACAACATAAGGCAACCTTTAGGGATCAATCGGACCTTGAGACAAGAATGGACCTACCTCTTTTCCTACTACTTGACAACCTCCCAGGCAAAGATGGGTTTATTAGGGAGTTGGATTCTAACTCTACGGGTCATACTAACAATGGGGACGTAATATGCATGTAACTAATCCATCCCAATCATTACATCAAATCCACCACATCAACTCCAACAAGTTACAAGGCAAGACTTAATGCAATATGAACATAGAACAATACCTAGGAACTTAGCAACAATATACTCAACCAAGAGTTAGACACCAAAGGTTCACGTAACAATTCAGGACACACAAGAAGACCATTAGGAACCAAAAGTAATAATGAAAGAAATAGTGAAACTTGGATCCATCAAAAATCAATACCTTCAACTTACCTTTCTTTTCCTTCCTCTTTGAATTGACATGATCAACTACAAGAGAAGGAACATTTATTAAAGGGGAAAGCCCTACCTCACTTCTAAAGCAAGACATAGACCATTAAGAAAGTAAATATTTTCTATAACGTCTCATAGCGTCTTGCTCATAGTTGTGGTGCACAACACAACCGTAAAGACTCTAATCAATATGGTATATTGGATGCCGAGGACCTAACAATCTAGTGTTCTAATACTATATTTGTCATGACCCAAGCCTAGGGCCTAGACATGATCAACGAATAGGAACCCGAAAGGACCCCAAACAAGCCTCTTAGAATATCATACACATATCCTTGATCGCCGAAGAAAGATAAAACCATAAGAGAGATATACACAAGGGAAATTGGGACTAAGGGAGAGAGAGTTTAATACTTAAATAACATACATGAGTCAAAGCTCAAGCATAATACATAACTTGTCCAAAACCTCTAGACATAGAACTTAGCGGGGGCAAAGACAAGCAATCATACTCACCCTCATAGTCATAAGTATTTTGAAATATACATGTAGTTTGAACATAAGCATGAAAGACAATAGATATTATCCCCGTATATGAGGACTCACCAAAAGCTAACTTGAACAATTTGTCTAGCCACGAGGATAATCAATAGGAGCTTTATTTCTACATGGCGATATCATGTAGGCATAGAGTATGTGTTAGTATATTTAAATGTAACTAGTATGTAGGATGTGATGCAACAAAGGATAGGCAACATAATCAAGATGCATAAGTATAAGCAATTAATAGCATAATAACAATATGACATGTATGAATGATGCTTGAAGTAAAATAGGCTTACAATATAATAAACTCGTATAGACCATAATACATAAGTGTAGAAAGAGAGCTTAACCGACATAAATAGAAGACCAAGTTGGCTACAACTTGGAATCTCGATGATTACCCCTCACTAGTAAAGAGGTGGTCTACTTGCCAAGGTAAACCATACTCCACCTTACGAAGTCCTTCCCCATTTTGAATGAAATAAAACTCCTTATGAGGTCTACCCCATTTGTGAAAGAATTTATGACTATACTTCACCTTATAGGTCCCGTCTTATTTTGGATAAAGTAACCCTCCTTATGGGGTCTCGCCCCATTTCGGAAAGGGATTTTAAGAGAATATATACTAAATACATCCACTAGTATAGCTAGAGTACAACATCATCCTATGGTGTAACATAGTTTTGGAAATTGGGGTGTTGTCTCTAGTCCACTCGGCGCTAAATCTAATCCCATGAAATATATATAGATAATCCTAGCTTTAATAAATTAAACAAACATAGGGAAATGGAATGAGTAGCTCTTAACATCCCTGACCTCTAATGATTAGTCCAACTTCAAACATAAGAATTGTTCATCATTAAACATTACCCTTAGATCAGCATCAAAATTAAAGGGCTCATAAGAGGTGAAATCTTTTAGAAAAGGCTTAAACCCGGCTTTACAACATCATCAACATTTTCACGAATTAAACATACCTTTAGAAATCTCAAAATTATCATGAAATCATTCAACTCATAAGACACACATTGAACCTTCAAATCCTTAAGAAATCATAACCAGACATTTTATCAAACACTTGGCAGGTGTGTAGTGCTAACGTAAAACCATGAAATTCAAGAGTTGAATCATGCTAGAAAATTTAGTGTAAAACCACCAATAGATACTTGTAATACCCTTAAGTAATATACATCAAAACCCTTCATCAAATCTCACAACAGATCTTAGATTCGTAGCTCAAAACGTGCTAAAATAATCACAATTTTATGAAACCCCAACACAGTATGTAGTGAAATTCATAATAATTAAGACCAATGAGTAACTCAAATTTAAATCATACAATTTATATAAAAAGGATGTTGCGGTACCATAGGTGAACGGACCCATTGGTTGATACCAACATACCTTGACTTTGGAGATTTTCTTGAAGAATATTTGACATGGAAACTTCAAGCTTGAAGGAAATCCTTAGATTCAAAAAAAGATTGGGACACTTGAATCTTCAGGAGGACTTGGGGCTTGACATGTTTTTATTGAATTCCCAAAAGACTTCTTGAAAATCTTGAGAATTGATGGAGAATTTGACGATGATTAGATAGGAATTTGAGAGATCTTTGGCTGGTTTTTAGGGATCTTAACAGCTTAATAATGAGGGATTTTTGTGTATATAGTTATAGAGTTATTTCCCAATTACCTTGGAGTAAAAAACAGCAAATTTCAAACAAATTTTAACTAGTCTGCGCTAGGTCCGCATCGCAGACAATTACAATTTTTGCAAAGTTTTGCCAAAAATTTTTCTTGGCACAGATGAAGTATACCTTGTATGTACTTGTTTCCCCACATCAATTTTCTTTCTGGACAAGAATATTCAATTAGATTTGCAAAATTCTACACTGATTAAGAGATACTGGAAAAAATGCATCATGTGGTCTTTTCGAGCTATGTGGAGGGGTGTTTAAATATCCCCATTTTGAGATATAAAGGAATTATGATTATGGGTGTATCCCTAGGCAAGTGTGGTGCATTTCAACTATCTCTTCAGGAACATCAACATCATCAACTAGTATCAAAGGGTCAATGGTTTGTTTGCCACACAAGTAGTCATCGCCATGCAGTACCCCTCATTCTATGGATTCTGAATTAAATAGTTGGGAAATGTACTTTTGTTGCACTGGTTCAACTGAGTTAACATTTGATCAAACTGTTGCTCTAGTTGTTTTGATAACAATAGAATGAGACTTAATTTTCTGATTAATACTAGAGATGTCAAATTTCATCCCCGTTAAGGTCTAATCTTGAGCGTTAGCCTTCTTCAATAGGCAATCAAACCTCTCCTTAACTTTTTAGCTACTAGCACTTGAATCTAGATTGAATGGTGGCAGATACAGAACATTCTTGTACCTTTATCTCTGTCCCTAATCAACATCATTATCCTATCCATGTTTCTATCATAGTAGCCTCCAAAATTATTATCTCTAAAGGCACCATCCTTGTTATAGTTCTGACCTTTCTTTCCTTGACATTAGTTCTATTAGTACTGGTTAAACCCTTGGGTGTCAGTCCAGAAACCTGCCATCTAATTAGTAATGAAGTAAGTGTCCTCCTCATAGTAAGGCTCCTCATACATGGGTGATTGTGAAGGATGATGATATACTGCATTCACATGTTCTTGGTTATGCTTCATCAATAACTCTACATTGGTACTAACTAATCCAAGCAAGGTGTTCCATCAAATCCTCATTTATTTTTGCTTGAGCCAAATTAATACTGACTGCGAATGAGCTTTTTTTTGTCAAGTTATCTCTCATCCCCCATGATGATTTGATTTGACATATTTTTTAACATCTCAACAATCACCGAAAATGGACGATCTAGAAATGAGCCCCCAATGATGGTGTCAACAACTACTTGGCTATTCTCATCAAAGGTTCGGTAAAAGATCTCCACTAAGTCCTCATCCATGATCTTATGGTTAGAGACACTCCTTAGACACTTTATGAACCTCTCCTACATAGTGCATGTCCAATCACTAGGCAGTTGCTTGAAGTTGTTGATTTGTTTTTTCAACTTCAGCTTTTTTGACCATCGAAAGAACCTTTCCAGAAAGGCCTTTTGTTGTTTAGCTCGGCTGGTGATCCAACTCTGTGTGAGCTTAGATAACCATAGCATTATATCACCTGTTGGAGACAATGGGAAGAAACAGAGCCTAACAACATCCGTATACCGATTCCGACTTCTTATCAAACTCTTACAAATAAAGAAAATGTTGTGTAGATGGTTATACGGATCCTCTGATGGTAGGCCCATGAACAACTCCTGATTTTATAGAATTTGTATTAACCCTACAAGAAACAACAAACTTTGGGTCATCCCATAGTGGTGGCAACACAATAACTCTAGTACCATCCATCTCTATAGGGTCAAGATGATATTGATTCCACATATAAGATGCGACGTAGGATCCTGTAGCAGTGGTTCAATATCCTTAAGTTGAGGTGTGTTTTAATTGTTCACATTATTGTTCTGGTCTAGTACTATATCTACTGCATCAGTTCCAACATTGTTCGCATTCTCCTGGCCATTCTTCTCAGCATTCTTTGGATCTCAATATCAAACAAATTTAAGGGTATGCCTCGATTTTGGGTGTTCTGCATACACTGCAACTACACACTAAATCAAGAAAAGGTCAATAAAAAACATAAAATAAGGGAAATAAGCATAAATTCTTGAATTACTCAAATTAAATAAGTCTAGCTATCCTCCTCATAAATAAGTCTAGCTATCCTCCTCAGCTACAACGAAAAAAGTACAATAAAAAAGGTAAAATAAGGGAACTAAGGATTAATTCTCGAATTACTCAAAGTAAATTAGTCTAGTTGTACTCCTCAGCTATGAAGAAAAAATATTGATGTTCACACTAGTTACACCTCCTTTTTGAAGGTCAAAATGACAGTTGTCAAGATATATAACCTAGCCAAGGTTAGGGTCTAACCCACAGGGAATATAGTAGACTGAGAATAATTTAAAGCAATTCAAGTTAATTAATCTACTTACCTCCAAACTGGGGGGGGGGGATTTATAATTTGCAAAATATAATCCTAAACAAGCACATGTGTTGTCAAATCAGTAAGAATAGTAACTATAGTATTGTGTTTTCCATGATTCCTTGACTTGGTACTACAAGATAATCATATTCTTTTTTTGTGCATTGCATGCAGAGCAATAAGATAAGTTTACCAAACCCTTTGATCTACTTAAGAGGTAAATTTCACTATGTAATTTTATCCATTCTCGTAATGTGACAATACAAACCCTTATCTATTTTCCTAGTTAAACCCCCCATTGATCCAGTTTGGTTGATTAGATGACAAGAAACTGATGGAATCCTGTTAATTAATCTCTTCTCCCATATATTACTACCTTGATCCAGTCAGTAATAGTTAGGAAAGTTCTAATGTTTGCCACCATTAAAATACAATTAAAATAAAGAGAATTAATTAATACATGTATGCACACATTTCAAGAAAAACAAATTATCCAATTTTACCTTGTTAGTTCTTCATGGTTCCCACCACCCTATGTTGTGGATTTCGCTATGCATTATAACTACAAATGCAAGAATCATGATATAGGATAACATAATTGAGCACTAACAAGGATGGATTTAAGACAAAAAAATCCCAGCACTTTAATGGAATCACAAAGTATGAATTAAAATTGCAAAATAATGTTCCAAGCACTTCTGTCAATGATTTTGGTCCTTGTCCTCTCTTCTTTTCTCTTTTGAAAATAACCTAAAAATCTGTTTGTACTACATAAAATATAAATCCAAAAAAATATAGGAAAACTTGATTTAGCAGGCAATACGAGTAGACTTATTGATCGTAATAAGTTATATGGCCCTTATTGGGGCTTCATGGACTTCATTCTTAAAATCTGGGCACAACTTCTATGAGACCTTTCTACGGGCCATATTCAGACTTGCAGCCCGTATAGGGGTTTATCTGATAAATTTTAAAAAGTTTCCAACTTTTGATCCTTAGAGTTCCAAACCTTATCTACGACTATTACAACTTTACATGACTCATCTAACAATTCCTAGACGCAAATTTAGAAAATCACCCCATCACTAGATCTCACTTCTGAACCCTGCTCTATAGCTCGTGGAATCTTCTACGACCCATAAAGTGTGTCATAGAATAGCAAAAATTGCAACAACTACACACTTAGCCTAAAATAGTGCCAAATCCTATATTCCACTAAAACAAACATAAAAATACATCAAACCTACTAACATTGCTTTAAGAAGACACTAAGGTATAAGTTTTAAGCATTAAAAGTATTGTAGTTTGATAGCACATCAAGGGTGTCTAGTAGAGTCTCACATATCAGTGTGTAGACGCCCACAACCATCTTTGGGAGGCTATAAGGCACTTGATGGAATAGACTTGCACATCTAGCTTCTATTCATACGGTTCTTTCTATTTTCGATTTTGAAAGTATCTAATCTACTTCTTTTCTACAATTATTGATTACAATATCCTATCAATCAGTAGAAGAGCTATACACAGCTGATGTGGCTCTCACTCATGTTTGAGGAAGAGTTTAGGATAGGGCCAGGGGGTAAGGCATTATTAATAGTGTAGCGCTTCCTATGGGGAAGACTAGTTTCGCTTCTATAGAGCCTAATTATAAGTTGATGGGATTTGTAGATCCTACTCTATCAGCCTCAGCCTCGAAGACTACACCCTCAGTTCTGGAGTGAATTTTAAGGGTATTGGCTAGGTTGGAGATAGCACCTTCTGCACTTGTTGATGTACCAATTTTTACAGCATCGATTTGTCCTTTTATAGCTCTAGCTCAGACAATGATTTTTGTTGGTCTTTCTTTAATTCCAACAAATTCTCCTATAACCTAAATATTTTTACAAATGAGTTTTATTGGAGTGCTAGGACTAGTTATGTAACCTAGCTAATCTTGAGTCGCATGACGTTTCCTATACCTTATACTAGTTCACTAGCCTTACCAAGGAGTGGTGGAGGTCAGTTGTAGCTCATTGACCTATTGGATCTCTAGCTATGGTCTAGCGGCAGTTCACGGGGATATTTTTGGAGAGGTTCATGACCATATAGCCTCTAATGTAGTGACTGGGATAAGTTGGATAGGCTACAACAGGGTTCTATGTCCATTTCTAACTATCTGGTTAGATTTCATACATTGTCCAAGTATGTCTTGTCTAATATTCCTACCGAGTTTAAAAGGATTTGATACCTTGCCAAGGAATTCAAAGGGTATCTTCAGGAGTTTATAGCTTCTTTAGTGTTTTCTAAAGGCATCTTTCAAAGTGTTATAGGTCACAATTGTATGATAGTGCATATCAGCCATGATACATAGGGTGGCAAGAAGAAGTTTTGTTAGCATAGTCAGTTTAGTGGATCCTCATCTTGTGATAGAGGCTTTTAGAGACAAGGCCATCAGGGTCGGGCAGTCTAGGTAGTTGTTCCAGCATCCGAGGGTAGTGATAGTTCTAGGCCTACTTAGCCAGGTTTGATGACTCCCTTGGTTTAGCTAGTTGTAGTGTTTTTTGGCTTAGTCAGCTAATGGGAGAGGCCCAAGGCTTGTTATGTTTGTGATAATGTTGGGCACTTTGCCAACCATTGTCCATATTGGGTGTTTCCTACTCAAACATCAAGACCTCAGACAGAGAGACACCTCCCAGGGCATGAGGGGTGGCACTAGAGGAGGTCATGGCATAAGGATAGGTGGAGTCCATAGAGGCTCATAGGATAGTGGTGGTCGTAGAGTTTTCTATGTTGTTCCATATAGAGCAGAGGCAAAGGCTTCTGATGCGGTAATCACAGGTATTATTCCAGTGTCCCATCGCTCTGCTTTAGTTTTATTTGGTACAGGCTCTACTTATTCCTATGTGTCAACTTATTTTTCTTTTGATACTAATATTATATGTGTGTCACTTATCAAGCCTATTTGTTTTTCCACCTTGATAGCTGAATCATTAGTGCTGAATTAGGTGAATTGGGGTTGTGTTGTGACTTTTATTAGAAGGGATACAATTTTTGATATGATATTGTTGGATATGGTTTACTTCGATGTGATATTAGGCATGGATTGGTTTTTGCCTTATCATGCTATTCTTGACTGTCATGTCAAGATAGTGACCCTAGCTTGCCTTGAATTGCCTCTGTTGATGTGGACTGGAGCACCTAGTTCCTATCTTAAGGGTGTTATTTCTTATATGCATGCTTGTCAACAGATGGGGAAGGGTTTTTTGGCTTATTTAGCCTATGTTTGGGTTATTTATTAGGAGTCCCCATCATTGGAGACTACCAAGGTTGTTAGAGAGTTTATGGATGTATTATCGATTGACTTACCTAGTGTCCTTTCAGATCATGATATTGACTTTACTATTGATATAGAGTCGATCACTAAGCCCATCTCTATTGCTCCCTATCGAATTGCTTTGATTAAATTAAAGGAGTTAATGGAACAATTGGAAGACTTGTTGAAGAAAGATTTTATTCATCCGAGTGTATCTCTCTAGGGTGCTCCTGTATTATTTATGAAGAAGAAGGATGGACTACGCATATGTGTATTGACTACCATCAGCTAATACGTGACCATCAAGAACAAATATCCTTTGCCTTGCATTGATAATCTTTTTGACCAGTTGCAGGGTTTCTCGGTATTCTCTAAGATTGACTTGAGGTCCAATTATCATCAGTTGAGAGTTCGAGAGACTGATATCCAGAATAAAACTTACAAGACATTGTATGGGATTATGAGTTCTTGGTTATGTTAATAGAGTTAACTAATGACTTGACTACTTTTATAGAGCTGGTGAACTGAGTTTTCAAGCCCTATTTGGATATCTTTGTGATTGTGTTCATAGATGATATCTTAGTTTATTCCAAGAGCGAGGCAAATTATGTTAAGAACTTCAGAAGCGTACTTCAGTGATTGAGGGAAGAGAAGTTGTATGCAAAGTTCGCAATGTGTGACTTTTGGCTTGAGTCTATTAGATTTCTTGGACATGTAGTGTCAAAAGAGGGTGTTAATGTTGTTTCGTACAAAGTAGTAGCTGTTCATGAGAGGGCTAGGCCTACTTCCATGATTGAGAATCAGAGTTTCTTCTATTTAGTGGCGTGCTATCGACGTTTTGTTTAGGGATTTTCTTCATTAGCAACCTTGTTAAGAAGGTTGACTCAGAAGGGTATGGTGTTTCAGTGGTTGGATAATTGTGAGGCAAGCTTCGAAAAGCTCAAGGATTTGTTAACTTTAGCACCTATTCATGCTTTAGCCGAGGACGGATTCCATTTGTGGTATATTGTGACGTTTCTGGTGTGGTTATGGATGGTGTATTTATACAAAGAGGGGAGGTGATAGCCAATGCTTCTAGATAGCTAAACATGCATGAGTGTCATAACCAAAGCCTAGGGCCTAGATGTGACAAGACGAATGGGAAACTGAAGGGACCCTAAACAAGCCACTTAGCAATCATTTACACATCCTTGGTCATGAAAGCAATTAAATAACAACAAGAGAGTACAAATAGGGAAAGAGGGACTAAGGGAAGTCTTTCATATCATAAGTAATCAAAGAGTCAAAGCATAAATCATAATTATGTAACTTATCCAACAACATCTCTAGAATTGATTGGGCAGGGGCCAAGACAACTTTTCGAGCTCATCCTCATACTCATAATCATCTGAACAAAGAATGAAGTCTTTACATAACATAGAATCAGTAGCTATTGTCCTCGGAGTTGTGAACTCACCAAGCTTGCTTCAAGAGATAGTACTAGCCACTTGGAGGAGGAGGAGGAGCAAGTGGAGCTTCGGTTCCTACATTGCAACATCATGTAGGCATAGAGTATGCATTAGTAAATTTAAATATACTATATATGTAGGATACGATGCCACAAAAGATAAGCAACATAATCAAAATGCATAATCATAAGCAAGAGATAGTATATTAGTAACATGTCATAAATGATCAATTCTTGAAGGAAAACATACTTAAATGGAATATAATACTTGTGTAGGAATAGACCATCATCATAGACCAAGAAAACTAGTGCTTGGAATCCAAGGCCTACCACCCCCTTGGAAGGCAATTGAGGTATCTACCCCTCAATTAGTAGATGGGCATAACACCTCCCATCATAGTGGTCATGGTATACATATCTCAACATGGTAGATGGACATAGCACCCTCCATCATAGTGGTCAAGGTATATACCCCTCATCATGAAAGATGGGCATAGCACCCCCCATCATAGTGGTTAACGTATATACCAACTGCAGATGGAAATAGCACCCTCTATCATAGTGGTTGAGGAATATCACCCCCTCAACAAGGTGTGGTCAAATTGCAACATTATAGATACTTTTGATGAACTCATCACATATATACATTACTTTTATCAGCATAAAGTCACTTGACTCATAGGCCACATATTAGATCATCAATAGTTCAAGAAACCTAATTCGGCCATTTTATCAAACACTTGGTGGGAGTGTAATGCTAGTGTAAAATAATGCTATTCAAAAGTGTAATCATGCAAGAAAACTTGAAGTAAATCAACCCACCAACACTGGTTCCTTCTACCCATGATGCCTAAGCTTTCTTTTTCTTAAAATTGCACGATTTAAAATTGATTTACTCATGGGTCTTACTTATTATGAAATTCATTGCGCACTATTTTGGGGTTTGTGAAATAGTGATTATTTTAGTATGTTTTGAGATTAAAATCTAAGACCTATTGTAAGAATTTATGAAGAGTTTTGATGTATATTGTTTGAAGGTGTTATCATGTATCTATCAATGGTTTCACATTGAGTTTTCTAGCATGATTTTATTCTTGAATTGCATGGATTTGCACTAGAATTACACATCCGCCAAGTGTTAGATAAAATGCCTTTTTAAGGATTCTATAAGTTTTGAAGATCTATTGGCTGAGTTATGATTCAAATGACATTATGATGATTATAAGCTTTCTAAAGATGTATTTAAATCATGAAAATGTTGATTATGTTGTAGGGCCGGAATAAGCCCCCTTTTTCTAAGATTATAGCTCTTGTGAGCCTTTGATGTTGATGTTTATAAAAGGGTGATGTTGATGATCATCCATTATTATGATTGAAGTTAGGCTCACATTTGAGCTTAATATTGTTGAGAGCTACTCGTGCCATGTCTCTATGTTTATTGAAAGTTATTAAAGTATGATTATCTTATATATTCTGTGGCATTAGACTTAGCATCGTATGGACTAAAGGCGAGTCCCTAAGTTCTATAACTATGTGCAACCGTAGGTGAAGGGATTAGAGGTGAGTCCCCAAATCTCTAAGAGGAGAGTACCCTAAATAAGAAGGGATTAGAGGCGAGTTCCCAAATCTCTATGAGGTGAGTACCCTCAATATGAGGGCTTAAGGCGAGTACCCGCGTCCAGGCTTGCTACGAGTACCCTGTTCATATAAGGATTCGTTGATCCACATAGTCATTAGGAGGTCCACCTTGGCAAGTAACTTCCCTCTCTCTTTCGGTGTAGAGTTAACATCAGGATTCTAAGTTGTCACTTGCTTTGTCTTATGTTATGTTGGTTGAGGTTTCTTCCCAGACTTATATATTATGTTTTATGTAAAATTAATAATTTTCAAAGCATGATTTACTTAAGCATTGGTCATACAAGTCATATTGTTGTTATGTTATCTATTGCTTATATTTATGCATTTTAATTATGATGCCTATCTCTTATTGTATTGCATTCCACATACTTAGTATATTCCAACATACTAACATATACTCTATGCCTACATGATATTGTCATGTAGGAACTGGAGCTCCTATCAATTCTCGTAGTTGCTATATAGATTGTTCAAATTAGATTTTTGTGAGTCCTCATGTCTGGGGATAATATCTAACTTCTTTCATGCTTATGTTTAAACTATATCTTGTATATTTTGGAATACTAATGACTATGAGGGTGAGCTCGGTTGCTTTTCTTGGCCCCCGCTAAGTTCTATATCTAAAGGTGTTGTTGGACAAGTTATGTATTATGCTTAAGCTTTGATTCATTTATATTATTCAAGTGTTTAACTCTTTCCGTAATCCCAATTACCCTTGTTATGCTTATCTGTTATTGTAATTTTTAATTATTTTTGTGACCAAGGATATGTAATGAGATGCTATAAGACTTATTTGGGGTTCCTTTGAGTTCCCCATTAGCCGATCATGACTAGGCCCTAAGCTTGGGTCATGACAAAAATGCTATTAGAGCACCAGGTTGTTAGATCCTCGGAGTCCTACACACCACGTTGATTAGAATCTAGTTCATGGTTGTGTTATGCACCACAATTATGAGCAAGAGGCTATGAGACATTCTAGGAAATATTTCACTTCTTCATTATCTATGTCATGTGATAGAGTTAGCTCCCCTAGGCCTTATTGAAAATCCCTAACTGATACATTTCAGAATATATCTCAAGCCACTAAGGATGATAATATATCAAATGCAGAGGTTCTTAATGCTCTATAGGTAATGACAAAAGTGGTGACAAAGTTGATAACTCAACTCACTCAACAAGTTGGTACCCCAAAGACTATGTGTCTTAAGAGGGAGGAGAGAGGGTCCAAGAGGGACCGTGGTGATGGAAAGTTCCAAATTCTCAAAGAAAGAGGTGGTGTGGTTCCTTTAGTAAGTGCCCAAAATGTGGTAGGTGCCATAATGTCCCATGCTTGAGAGGTATCGACGCTTGTTATGGTTGTGGAGAGTCGGGTCATAAGGTAAAGGATTTCCCTTGTAAACTCGATAAGATTAAAGGAGGCAATAATGGGGTGACTTATCCTATATAACCAAAATGTTGGAGGAACATAGGTTCATGCTTTCGGTGTGGTGAGATGGGCCACAAAATTTTGGATTGCCCTTATACTCAAGACAAGGTTAGAGGTGGCTATTTTGATCAACGGGCTCAAGGAGAGGATGCGGGCACCAGTATGTTAAAGTCTTTTCTTGGTATTGTTTGTGCATGCTTTAATGGATTGGGGGTTGCTTTTCCTTTCATTATTCCTTTTGTTGCTAGTAAGGTATGATTGTGTGAGTCTATAATTGCTAGAAGGATTTAGGGGATGTTCATGTTCTTATAGCATAGGGTCTTGTGATTTTGGGTGGACTTGGTTTGTTGGATTGGAGGTCTTAAGGTTGTTTGGCTACTTTCATTATATGCTTCGAATGAGTGTAGAACTCCTAAGGTTGTAATATTATTACTAGGGTGGACGATTTATTTGGTCAACTACAATGGGCTATTCACTTCTCTAAGATTGATTTGTTGTTTGGGTTTTGTTCCCTAAGTAAGGATGAGGATAGGTGGCATCCCTAAGTACCTTTAAAGATTAGTAGTGAGCATTTTGTGTATTGTCGGAGTTTTTTGGTTGATTATCAACCAGCTAGGTTTGAGGATTTCATGATAGGTCTAAAAACCCTACCTTGACATGTTTATGGTGGTATCTGGTGGTGAAGCATCGAACTATTTACAACTTGTAAATCATTTGGGGGTAGTTTTGCAAGTCTTAGAGATGACAGGTTGCTTGCTAGATATTATAGGTGTCAATGGAGGATGACAAGAAGGTGGTTAGAATTCCTTAACGATCGTGATATGAGTGTGCATTATTTTTTCCATTAAGGCTAATATTGTAGTCGGTGCTCTAAGTAGCTTAGCATGTGTTGATGATGGTTGAAAATGTTGTAGTCAGTGACTTGAGGGGTCCTTTATTCGGCCAGATCGAGGGTTAGGTTAAAGGAAGTTGATGCATGGTGGTGTAGTATTCTTGATGGTTCTAAATCTTCTTTGGTTGGTGAGGTCTAGATTAAGCAAGGCCATGATTCCCTATTATTATGGCTGGAAGTTTTGGCTAAAGAAATGGTAGAGTAGCGGTCGTCTCCCAAGGAGGATATGGTGGTTTTTGGTACCAAGTGGACTAGGTTGGTTTAAGGTTGACAATTGATTTTAGGATTGTGAGTCCTTGTAGAATGTAGAAGGAGGTTGGTAAGGTTGCTTAAGGATTGGAATCACCTAGGAATATGGTTATGGTTTGTCCAGTTTTTTATGCTGCTAGGTTTAAGGGATGTGGTGATGATCTTGTGCTAAGAACTCATGAGATTGTAGATGTTCTGGAGGATAACTTGTCAAAAGAGGAGGGTCCAATGGAGATATTTGATGGATGGGTGGAGAAGTTAATCGATAAGGATGTGGTGTGTTAAAGTTCTTTGGGAGGTTCATGAAGTTGAAAGTATCTCTTCGGGTGCTGGCATGGAGAAACAATATCCATATCTCTTTCATTCAATTCAAGCTTATGATGACACATCAAGTCCTTTTTGTGATTTCATGCCTTATGTTTCAGCCCCTATGTCATTTACATACATCCATGTTTATGTTAACTAATCCATGACAATTTTTGACGCTTATGTTGAGATTTTTAAAATGCCCTTTTAGGTGGATCATTATATTCTTGAAGGGTTGATTTGTTCATGATTACTCTTCTCATATACGTTTCTTTGATATTCAGGAACGAATATTCCTAAAGGGGAGATATTGTAACGACCTCAAAAATTGCCCGAAAATGTGCCTCAGAAGTGCTTGGATTTATAGATTCAATATATCTAAAAATCTGTGGGTTATTTCTAAATTTTGACTTCATATTCTTGTTCAAGGGAAAAATTTCAGTGGGTAATGGGTCTAACCCGAATTTTAGAGCAACCATAGAAAAATCCAAAATTTTAAAGCATCAAATTCCAGTGTATAGTGCGCATTCTTAGCGCGACATGCCTCTGTGTTATTTTTGTCCATTTATTGTTGTTTGGTCTAAGGCCTTTGGGTCTTGGGCCTAAGTGTTCCCACACGAGAAAATACCTATACCTACCTATATTTTCCCTTTATATCATTTAAGACATTCCCCAATACACCCAAACAATTATTCTTATATTTCTCTCAAAATTCAAGTGTCACAACCCTTCCTGGATCTTAAGGATTGTCTCAAGCTTCAAGTCTCCATCTCCAATCTTCATCAAGTTCATCTCCAAAGTCAAGGTATGTGGGTTTATTTCATGGTTCCTTTCACCTATGACACTCAAGCTTTCTTTTTCTTAAAATTGCATGAATAAAACTTGATTTACACAAGGGTCTTACTTATTATGAAATTCAGTACACACTATGTTGGTGTTTGTGAAATGGTGATTGTTTTAGCATGTTTGGAGCTTGAAATATAAGATCTATTATAAGATTTGATGAAGGGTTTTGATGTATATTACTTGAGAGAGTTACCAAGTATCAATGGAAGGTTTTACATTGAGTTTTCTCGCATGATTTCGCTCTTGAATTGCATCATTTTACTCTAGCATTACACATCGCCAAGTGTTTGGTAAAATGCCTTTTAAGGATTCTTTAAGTTTTTATGATCTATTGGTTGAGTTATGATTCAAGTGACTCTATGATGATTATGAGCTTTCTAAAGATATGTGTAAATCATGAAAATATTGATGATGTTGTAGGGCCAGATTAAGCCTCCTTTTCTAAGTTTATACCTCTTTGTGAGCCTTTGATATTGATGTTAATGAAAAGTGTGATGTTGATGATAACCCATTTTTATGATTGAAGTTGGGATCAACATTTGAGGTCAATGATGTTGAGAGCTACTCGTGCCATGTATCTCTGTTTATTGCATGATATTAAAGTATGATTATGTTATATATTCCATGGGATTAGACTTAGCACCGAACGGACTAGAGGCGAGTCCCCAGGTCCTAGAACCACATGCCACGTAGGTGAAGAGATTAGAGGCGAGTTCCCAAATCTCTAAAAGGTGAGTACCCTAAATAAAAAGGGATTAGAGGTAAGTACCTAAATCTCTAAGAGGTGAGTACCCTAAATATGAGGGCTTGAGATGAGTACCCAAGTTCGAGCTTGAGGTGAGTACCTGGTTCCCATAAGACTTAGTGGATCCAATTAGTCATTAGTAGGTCCACCTTGGCAAGTCACTTGCCCCTCTCTTCTGATGTAGGATTAAAATGGGGATTCCAAGTTGTAGCTCTCTTGGTCTTATGTTATATCACTTGAGGTTCCTTCCCACTTTTACATATTATGTTCTATGTAAAATTAATGATTTGCAAAGCATGATTTATTTAAGTATTGTTCATATATGCCATATTGTTATTATGTTATTTGTTGCTTATAATTATGCATTTTGATTATGATGCCTATCTATTATTTCATTGCATCTCATATACCTAGTACATTCAAATGTACTAACGTATACTCTATGACCATATGATGTTACCATGTAGTAACCAGAGCTCCTATCAATTCTCTTTGTTTCTATACAGATTGTTGAAGTTAGCTTTTAGTGAGTCCTCATGTCTAGGGACAATATCTATCTTCTTTCATGCTTACGTTTAGACTATATCTTGTATATTTTAGAATACTTATGACTATGAGGGTAGCCTGGTTGCTTACCTTGGCCGCCGCTAACTTCTATATCTAGAGGTGTTGTTGGACATGTTATGTATTATGCTTGAGCTTTGACTCATTTATATTATTCCAGTGTTTAACTCTTTCCCTTACTCCCAATTGCCCTCGTTATGCTTATTTCTTATTGTCATTTTTAATTACATCCACGACTAAGGATATGTAATGATATATTATGAGGCCTGTTTGGGCTTCCTTTGGGTTCCCCATTCACCGATCATGAATACGCCCTAGGCTTGTGTCATGACAAAGATAGCATCAGAGCACTAGGTTGTTAGATCCTTGGTGTCCAACACATCGCATTGATTAAAGTCTAGTTCATGGTTGTGTTGTGCACCAGAACTATGAGCAAGAGGCTATGAGATGTTCTAGGAAATGTTTCACTTTTTCATGATCTATGACATGCGATAAAGTTAGGTCCCCTAGAGCTTATTACTAATCCATAAGTGCTACACTTAAGGATATGTCTCAAACTACTCAATGCAACATTATATAGAATGTGGAGGTTCGTAATGCTTTATGGGTAGAGGCTGAAGAGGTGACAAAGTTGACTACTCAACTCAATCAACAAGCAGGTGGCCTTGAGACTTTGATTGTAAGAGGGAGGAGAGAGGGGCCAAGAGGGCTAGTGGGGAAGGAAAGATCCAAAGTCTTAAAGATAGAGATGGTGCGCTGCCTTATGCTAAGTGCCCAAATTATGGTAGGTACCATGATGGCCTACGCATTACAGGTACCGGCGCTTGTTATGATTGTGGAGAGTCGGGTCATAAGGTAAAGGATTGCCCTCATAAGCGCAATTAGAGTAAAGGAGGCGATGATGGGGTGACTTATCATGGATGCACGAAATGTGGAAGGCAACATGGTGATACATGTTAGAGGAACACAGGTGCATGGTTTGGGTATGGTAAGATGGGCATCAAAATTCCAGATTGCCTTTATGTTCAAGATAAGGGCAGAGGGTATGCTGATCAAAGGGATCAAGGAGTGGATGTGGCCACCGATATGTTAAAGGATTTTCCTGATGTTGTTCTGCATGCTTTACTTATTCTAGTGGCTAATTTTCCTTCCATTGTTCCTTTTGTTGCTAGTAGGGTATGATCGTGTGAGTCTATTATTTCTACAAGGGCTTAGGGGATAATCATGTTCCGAATGCATAGGGTTTTGTCTTGTGATTTCGAGAGGACTTGGTTTGTTGGATTAGAGGTCTTGAGGTGGTTTGGCTGCTTGCATACCATGCTTCCAATGAGTGTTGAACCCAAAAGGTTGTAATAAGATGGCTAGGGTGGAACATTTATTTGGTTAGCTACAATGGGCTTGTCACTTCCCTAAGATTAATTTGTTATTTGGGTTTTGTTCCCCAAGAGAGGATGAGGATAGGTGGCATCCCTAAGTGTCTTTTCAAATTAGTAGTGAGTAGTTTGAGTATTTCTGGAGTTGTTAGGTTGATATATGCATCGGCTAGGTTTGAGGATTTCATGATAGGGTCTAAAAACCCTACCTTGACATATTTGTGGTGGCCTTTAGTGGTGAAGCATTGATGTATTTATAGATTGTAAATCATTTGGGGGTAGTTTTGCAAGCCATAGAGATGAGAGGTTACTTGGTAGATATTATAGGTGTGATGGAGGATGACAAGAAGGTTGTTAGAACTCCTTAATGATTGTGATATGAGTGTGCATTATTTTTTCCATTAAGGCTAATGTTGTAGTTAGTGCTCTAAGTAGCTTAGCTTGTGTTGATGATGGTGACAAAAAGGTGACTTGAGGGGTTAATCGTTTGGCTAGATCGGGGCTTAGATTGGAGCAAGTTGATGCATAGTGGTGTAGTATACATGATGATTCCAAATCATAATTAGTTGGAGAGTTCTAGATTCTGTCTTATTAGGGTTGGGTTTTTGGTGAAGAGATGGTAGAGTGGAGGTTGTCTCCCAAGGGGGAGATGGTGGTTAATGGTACCAAGTGGACTATGTGGGTTTAAGGTTGAAAATTGAGTTTAGGATTGTGAGTCCTTGTAGAATGTAGAGGGAGGTTGGTAAGGTTTCTTAAGGATTGGAATCACCTAGGGATATGGTTATGGTTATGGTTTATCTGATTTTCTATGCTTCTAGGTTTAAGGGATGTGGTGATGGCTCTAGTGCTATAGAACTCGTGAGACTTTAGATGTTGTGGAGGATAAGTTGGCCTAAGAGGAGGGTCTAGTAGAGATATTGGATGGATGGGTGGAGAAGTTAATTGATAAGGATGTGGTGTTCGTTAAAGCTCTTTAGGAGGTTCGTCTAGTCAAAAGTGTTTCTCGGGGAGCCGGCATGGAGAAACAATATCTGTATCTCTTTCATTCTATTCAAGCTTTTGATAACATGTCAAGTCCTTTTGTGATTCCAAGCCTTATATTTTAGCCCTTATGTGATTTGCATGCATCCATGTTTATATTAACAAGTTCATGATGATTTTTGACCCTTATGTTGAGATTTTTAATATGGTGTTTAAGGTTGATGATGTTGTAGGGCCAGGTTAAGCCCACTTTTTCTAAGATTATACCTCTTGTGAGCCTTTGATGTTGATGCTAATGAAAGGGTGATACTAATGATGACCCATTCTTATGATTAAATTAAGCTCACCATTTGAGGTCAATGATGTTAAGAGCTATTTGTGCCATGTCTCTATGTTTATTGTAGTATGATTATCTGATATATTCTGTGGGAGTAGACTTAGCACCAAGTGGACTAGAGGCGAGTCCCCAAGTCCTAAAACTACTTGCCACCATAGGTGAAGGGATTAGAGGTGAGTCCCAAAATCTCTAAGAGACGAGTACCCTAAATATGAGGGCTTGACGCGGGTACCCGAGTTCGAGCTTGAGGCGAGTACCCGAGTCCAAGAACTAGAGGCGAGTTACCCGATTCACATAAGGCTTAGTGGATCCACTTAGTCACTAGGTAGTTCACCTTGGCAAGCAACTTCCCCCTCTCTTCCGGTGTAGGGCAAACATCTGGATTCCAAGTTGTAGCTCGCTTGATCTTATTTTATGTTGGTTGTGGTTTCTTCCCATACTTATGTATTATGTCCTATGTAAGATTAATGATTAGAAAAGCATAATTTACTTAAGCATTAGTCATATATGTCATATAGTTATTATACTATCTGTTGCTTATAATTATGCATTTTCATTATGATGCCTATCTCTTGTTGCATTGCATCCTACATACTTAGTACATTCAAACGTACTAACGCATACTCTATGAGTACATGATGTTGCCATGTAAGAACCGAAGCTCCTATCAATTCTCCTTATTTTTATACACATTGTTCAGTTAGCTTTTGGTGAGTCCTCATGTCTAGGGACAATATCTATCTTCTTTCATGTTTATGTTTAGACTGCATCTTGTGTTTTTTGGAATACTTATGAGCATGAGGATGAGCCTAGTTGCTTGTCTTGGCCCCTACTAAGTTCTATGTCTAGAGGTGTTGTTAGACAAGTTATGTATTATGCTTGAGTTTTGACTCATTTATATTATTCAAGTGTTTTACTCTTTCCCTTAGTCCCAATTTTCGTCATTATGCTTATCTCTTATTGTCATTTTTAATTACTTCCACGACCAAGGATGTGTAATGAAATGCTATGAGATTTGTTTAGGGTTCCTTCGGGTTCTCCATTCACCGGTAATGACTAGGACTTAGGCTTGAGTTGTGACATCAACCAAGGAAGATTTTGAACCATCAGCAATCAAAATACCATCATTATGAACCTCTTCCAACCTAACCCCCAATCTGGCCAAACAATTAACCTCTCTAGCCACCTCTTTACCCCCATCATGAACATGTGCTAGGCTACCCGTAGACACCCTACTCAAAGCAACAGCCACAACATTAGCCTTTCTGGGGAGATAATGCACACTCATATCATAATCCTTAAGAAGCTCCAATCACCTTCATTGTCACAAGTTGAGAGTGAACACATATTGGAGACTCTTACGATCGGTAAACACATCAACATGCACCCCATACAAATAATGACACTAAATTTTCAATAGAAATACCACGACGATCAATTCAAGATCATGTGTAGGATAATTCTTTTCATGCACCTTATTTTGTCTAGAGGCATAAGCTATTACCTTACTATTTTGCATCAAAACACAACCCAAATCAATCCGTGAGGCATTACAATACACAACAAATCCTTCCAACCCTTCCGCTAGAGACAAGGTAGGAGTGAAGACAAGCTTATCCTTTAATGCTTGAAAACTCTTTTCACACTCATCAATCCATACAAATTTTGTCTTCTTTTGAGTCAACTTGGTCATATGAGAAGCTATAGAAGAGAACCCATTGACAAACCTCCGATAGTGACCCGCTAAGCCTAAGAAGCATCTAATATCCAATGGAGTTAAGGGTCTAGGCTAATTTTTAATTACCTCTGTCTTCATAGGATCCACCTTTTGTACCATTAGCGGACACCACATGACCTAGAAAGGTAACCTGTTTCAACCAAAAATCACATTTATCATATTTGGCATACAACTTCTCCTCCCTTAAGATTTGTAACACTACTCTCAGGTGATCCATACGGTCCTCCTCACTATAGGTGTAGAGCAAGACATCACTAGTAAATACCACCATAATTAAATCAAGGTAGTGTTTAAAGACCATACTCATTAGATCCATGAAGATAGCAGGTGCATTGGTCAATCCAAAAGACATAACAAAAAATTCATAGTGACCATACCTAGTCCAGAAGGTCGTGTTGGGAATTTCATACTCCCTAACTTTCACTTGGTGGTACCCGAACCGAAGATCAATCTTAGAGAAGTGACTAGCCCCTTGAAGTTGGTCAAAAAGATTATCAATCCTTGGTAGAGGGTACTTATTCTTGATAGTGACTCTATTAAGTTGTCGGTAGTCAATACACATCCTACGAGAACCATCCTTCTTCTTCACAAATAATATTAGTCCATCCCAAGGTGATTGGATAGACCTAATAAAACCCTTCTCTAACAAATCCCTCAATTTCTCTTTCAACTCCAACTCTGCCAGGGCCATATGGTAAGGTGCAATAGGGATGAGTTGAGTATCGAGAAGGAGATCTATGCCAAAATCTATTTCTCTTTTAGGAGGAACACCAAGAAGTTTATTAGGAAAGGCATTAAAGAACTCATTAATCACTGGAACTCCCTCTATGAGAAGGACTTTGGACTGAACATCCCTAACCCTCATAAGATGATAGTGATACACCTTGGAAATAAACTTTCAGGCTTTAATGCCAGAAATAAACCTACCCTTGACAACCACATCATGACTCTCCCATACAGACGAGTTCATTAGGGAATTGGAATTTGACCCTACGAATTCTACTTTCAATAGAGGCATAATATACATGCAACCAATCCATCCCATGAATGACATCAAAATCAACCATATCCAACTCAACAAAATCACAATGCAATATTTTATGCAAGATGAAAATGGGATAATTTCTATAGACCCTTCTAGCAACAATGGATGCACCAATGGGAGTAGACACCTCATAAGACTCACAAAACAATTCACGTTCAACATGAAACTTTTTGGCAACAAAAGGAGTAACAAAATAAAGAGTGGCACTCGGGTCTATTAATGGATACAGATCAAAATCGAAGACCTTTAACATACCGATGATGACATCGGGCACCTCCTCTACTCCCTACCTCCCTTAAAGAGCATAGAACCAATTGTGCCTTCAGGCACCATCTTGTTGACCTCCTCTTTCTAAAGGAACCACATTTGCAACCTTCCTTGTGGACGATCATCTCTACCCTTATGTTATGCATATGGACAATCAATCACCTTATGACCCACTTTACCACACCCATAAAAGCATTAGTATCCTTCAAACATGGGCCATTATGACCTTTACCACATTTTGGACAAATAGCATTAGCACTACGCCACCACCTCTATCACGACCTAAGCCTAGAGCCTAGACATGACTGGCGAATGGAAAACCCAAAGAACCCCAAAGAAGCCTCGTAGCATATCATTACACATCCTTGGATGAAAAAGCTGTAGAATATAATGAGAAATAGTAATTTAGGATAATCGAGTCTAAGGGAGTACTTTCATACCATGAACAACAAGAGTCGATAAAGTCAAAGCTCGTCGCATAGATACATAGCATATCCAGCAACACCTCTGTCACATAGATAAGAATAGGGGCCAATACAAAGCAACCGAGATCACCCTCATAGTTAAGACATAAGAGTAAAGAGGAAGTCTTAATACATAGCAAAGAGTAGATCATAAGTAACATCCCCAAAAATGGAGGACTCACCAACAAGCTTGATCGAAGTCATACTAGCCATGCAGAGGAAGAGAAAGATCAAGCACTTCTCTGGTTCCTACATGGTGACATCATATAGGTATTAAGTAGTGCTAGTATATTTGAATGTACTAAGTATGTAGGATGCGATACAACAAGAGATAAGTATCGTAGTCAAAATGCATAGAGATAGACAATAGCTAGTATAACAACAATATGACATTTATTATTAGTGCTCAAGTAAAATATGGTTACATAGGGAATAACATATGTCTAAAAAGAGACCATTAACTATTAGTGGATCATCACACCCTACCACCCTTATTGATTGACATACAAACCCTGTTAATAGGTTAGTGGGTCATCGCACCCTACCACTGTTGGTCCCAGAGCACAAACCCCTCAATAGGTTAATGGGTACAAACCCCCAATAAGGTTACCTGGTGCACCAACCCTCAGGTAGGGCATGGTCACATTCCAACACTATATCGAGAGCACCATCTACATGCATTTATTTCATCATATCATCATCATATAGTCATTCAACTCATAAGACATGCATTGGACCTTCAATTCCTCAAGAAACCATAATCGGACATTTTATGAAACACTTAGAGGGTGTGCAGTTCTAGTGTAAAACCATGCAGCACAAGAGTGAAATCATGCAAGAAAATTGAATGTAAAACCTTCAAGAGAAACTTGGTAACAACCTCAAGAAATTTACATCCAAAACCCTTCATCAAATATTACAATAGACCTTGGTCTCATAGCTTAAAACATAGCAAAACAGTCATAATTTCATGACCTTCAACATAGTGTGCAGTGATTTTCATAATAAGATAGATCCAATAGTAAATCAATTTTTAATCATGAAAATTAGACTAAAAGAAAGCTTGGTATCATGGATGAATGGAACTCATGAAAGAAACCCACATACCTTAGCTTTGGAGATGATGTTGATGATGATTGGAGATGGAGACTTGAAGCTTGAGAGGAAATCCTTAGATCTGGAGAGGGCTTTTGAGACCTGAGTTTAGGAGTAAGATATTGGCTAAGTGTTTGAATAAGTATTAGAGAATGTTTAGAATGATAAGAGGGTGAAAAATGGTTAAGTATAGGCAATTCTACATTTGGGAACACTTAGGCCCAAGACTTGAGAGTCTTGCACTTAAGGCAAAACTGCGCAAAGATTAACACTAGTGGGCGCCCTTTCGAGCACTTTTGAGGCACATTTTTGAGCAGTTTTTTTTTGGGATCATTACAATATCTATCCCTTGGAAATCTATGAATGTCAAAGAGAGGTTTATGAGAGGCACAAAAATGACAATTTCAGCCCACATTGAAATGCAACAATGCACTTAAACATCATTACAAAATCTCAGCACAAGTGCAAAATCTTAGTCAAATTAAACATGAACATATACAATGACATGAGGGTTGAACTTAAGACTTGAGATCATATAAAGAACTTAGATCAATACCTTTGGATTTAGTAGAGTGGAAAAGGTAAGGATATTGCTTTTAATGTCCTCTTCGGCCTCCCAAGTAGCACTCTCAACTTGTTGATTCCTCCAAAGGAATTTAATAGAAGTTGCTTATTTGTTTCGCAACCACTTCACTAGCCTATTCAAGATCTGAACCAGAACTTCTTCATAAGTCAAATTATCTTTAACCATACCTATGACATCAAGAGGCACAATGGCATTCGGATTACCTACACATTTTCACAACATAGATACATGAAACACCGGATGAACGAAATCCATTTCTCTAGGAAATTTTAACTCAGATGCTACCTTGCAAACCCTTCTCATAACCCTATAAGTACCCATAGATCTTGGGCTCAACTTTCCCTTCCTACCAAATCAAACCACACCATTCATGGGTGACACGTTCAAGTAGATCTAATCACCCACCTTGAACTCAAGATCCCTTTTCCTCACGTTGGCATAAGACTTTTGACGACTTTGGGCCACATTCAACCTTTCTATAATCATTCTAACCTTCTCAAGACATTACATAACAAAATTCGTTCCCGACAAAGATACCTCACCAATATCAAACTAACCAATTGGTGATCTATAACGTCTCCCATAGAGAGCCTCAAATAGAACCATATCGATACTAGAATAATAAATATTATTGTAGGCAAACTCAATCAATAAGAGATGGTCATATCAACTATATTTAATCTCCAAAACACATGCTCTAAGCATATCCTCAAGGGTTTAGATGGTCCTCTAGGCTTGGCCATCCATTTGAGGATGGAAGGCTGTAGAAAGTTTAACACTAGTACCAAGACCCCTTTGGAAGGACCTCCAAAAGTGTGAAGTAAATTGTGCCCTATGATTCGATATGATGGACAAAGGAATTCCATGCAACCTTACCAAGTCATAAAAGTACAACTAGCACCAAATGGAGTCAAAACCCTTTCTAGTGGTCAGTAACCCAATCACAAATCTATATTAATCACTTCCCACTTCCAAGTAGGAATCTTAATGTCTTGGCTTAGGCTACCCAACCTTTAATGTTCGGCTTTGTCTTGTTGACAACTATCACAACTAGAAATGAATTTGGCAATGTCCCACTTCATGCCTCCCCACCAATACATGATGTCCTGTCAAACTACAACACATTTGGTGCCTGAAACAAGGGATTTTATGAGTTCTTAAAGCAACTTTTTAGTATTTTGATATTGCAAAAAAGTTAGGTTGGCATGATTTTGAAGAAAATTTGTAGATTTTGCTAAAGTGCAGGCCTTACGAGACAAACTATGAATCGTAGCTCAAGATACAAGTCGTAAGGTGGTATTGCAGTAGGAATCAGAGACCAAAACTCAAAAATCTGCCAAGTAAAGGTCACTCCAATAAGGACATCCTATGAGTCATAAGACACACTATGACTTGTATAGGTGGACTCGTAGCAAGAATCAAAGGGCCAAAATATTGGACCAAAAAAACTAAAGACCAAGACTACGAGACAAACATACGAGTTGTAGCTCAAGTAATGACTCGTACCTATGGGTCATACCAGTTTAATCCAAGATGCCAAGAAATTGATATGAGACCCCAGCTATGACTTATAGGCCAACCTACGAGTTGTAACTGCGAAATTTATCAAATGTCAGCTGTCTTTTCTGCATAATTTCTAGGGTTTTTTTGTAACTACTATAAATAGTTTAAGTTAGGTTTCTGAGAGAGAGTTTGAACACTAGACATTTCTCTATTACATTTTGAGATTTTCTTAGGTTTTCTAAAGGAAATTATTGTTCTCTTTTGGGGAAACACATTTTGGGATTGCGAATCTAGCTTTGTACTCATTGTTGATCAATCAAGCTTGTGGGCTACTTGTGGTGCCTTTCTCCTTCATTGTTATTGGTGAAAGTCTCAACTATGTCTATTATGTGCATTTTTGTGTCTTTTATCTTATCCATGAGTAACTAAGCACCCACAACTTGGGGTTGTGGTAACCATGGGTAATTGACATGAGATGACCTAGGTTTTGTGCATGTCTATGATTGGGGTTTTGCATGTATTATTTATTTCCCTTCATGACTAATGTTGTTTGGTGGTGGCCAACACCAAACCCCACCTATTATCATGATCTCGACCAAGGTAGTGACGAATAGGAAAAAGGAAGTAAATGACAATATTCAGTTTATGTGTTCCCATCTAATCGACCAAACTTGACCAAGGGAAGGTTGACTGGGACAATAGGTAATAGTTAGTTGGCACGCCATGGTAGCTGACCAAGCACCATGGTGAAATTTGACCTTCACCTTCACAAATGGGCTGGAAGAACCTAAGTTATTGTCCTATATGCAATTCACCGATCATAATTATGTTATCTAGGGTAATTGAGTCAATGAACCATGGGAAACCCAAATCCAAAGTTATCCCTTTTCCTGTATTTTAATTAGTGTTTATTTGATGTATTTTTTGAATCACAAACCCCCTCCCTTTATTTAGAGATTGTAGTTATAGATACTACGAATGGTTAGTACTGAAATCTTATAGTCAAGACTTGTATTCCCTATAGATTTGACCCTAACCTCGGTTAGGTTAATTACTGATAGCGATTGCTTTCTTATTGGTGTATGACATTCATCATCAAAATTATGGCGCCATTGCCAGGAAATACGGCTAGGTTTTGATTTGATTTCACAATTAGTTAATCCTAGTGTTGATTTCTAAAGTCTTTTGTATTTTACTTTTGTTTTTTTTTGTTATTTGATTTCTTTTACAGGGTGTGCTAGGTTGTATGTCACGACCCATTTATGACCGCTAAGGGATTTCAAAAAAATTTGACAGAGTCTCCTCTGTTTTTCTAACTAACCCCACCTGCAAACAACGAACCCAACAGTACCAGATATAGCCATAAGGACAGATATACAAACACATACGCGGGCCGACAAGGTCACCTCTGTGGCAGAGCCTCCCAACAAACATACCATACAAACGAGAGAAAATCAACTTAAATTTCCACACCTACATGTATCCAAAGACCTCTATGTACAGAAACCAAACCACACAATGGGACAGGGCCCTGTCATACCCTCGAGTATATATATATATACATAAATGCAAAATATAAACTGAACATGTACGAGCGTATACCAAACTGTCTACTCCTGATGCTAGGGAGCGCTTCAACGATAAACAGAGGTCCTAAGAGGACCATCCTCTAGACTATTTGTCTGTACCTACGGGCATGAACGCAACCCCCGAAAGGAGGGGGTCAGTACCAAATATGTACCAAGTATGTAAAGCAGAAAACCCAAAATATGAGTTCAAATAATAATCCAGATATAATAGTATAGAAGTCAAACCTGTATGTCAACAGAAAAATATTTCTTCTTTTCAAACATCAAAATAATGCATATTGGACGGGAACGATGGTGACCTCCAAACGCGCGCCATACCACAGCATAACACTATAAGTTTCAAATCTCCAGTCTCCACACAAACCCTCAAACGATCTACATGAACCAGGGCGAAGGTACCAAGCGTTCGCGCATTATAAAGCATAAAGTATAAAGCATAGAGGTCATCATGCCCGTTCATGTAGCCGAGGCGACACGCGCACTCCCGCGAGTCGAGACGAACTTGGCCCAACACTCACGCGCCATGATGCCATCCCATCCCAGCTCTTTATTTCTCCGCTAAGCAAAGCCGGTCCATGGGCAAACTGACCCGCCGTATCTAACCAACCTCGGAATATATATATACATATAATCATACCAACGCACAAAATATCCAGCCCGGGTACCGGTGAACGAGGCCAAATGAGCACGAACAGAGTCGTGAGAGTCATATGCATAAAAACTTATTTCAAATACTTGAAAACATACAAAATATTTCCTTTTTAAATCGAGTAGTTATTCTTTTACGAAATACTACCAAACAACTTAAAA
>JAOTQJ010159792.1:0-19382 GCA_025642045.1 Solanum sejunctum | reverse complement strand
AAAGTAGATGACAAGATTCAGTTGATGTGTTCCCATCTAATTGACCAAACCTAACCAAGGGGAGGTTGACTGGGACTGATCAAGTACCATGGTGAAATTTGACCTTTACCTTCACAAGACGGCTGGAAGAACCTAAGTTACTATCCTGCATGCAACTCACCAATTATAATTATGTATCTAGGGTAATCAAGTAGATGAACCATGGGGAACACAATTCCTAAGTTTTCTCGAAAATTAAGTGTTGCCTTACATTTTAATTAATGTCTATTTTATTTTGTTTTTGAATCACAAAACACACACACTCCATTTAGAGATTATAGTCATAAATACTTGAAATGATTAGTAGTGAAGTTTAGTAGTCAAAGCACTATATTCCCTATGGATTCAACCTTAACCTCGGTTAGGTTAATTACTGACAGCAATCGCTTTCTTATTAAAGCGTGACCATCAAAGTACTATCAAAATGTAGTAGGCTTGTACACTCAATGAGATATTTGGATGCCTCCTTAGATTGATAAGATGACATCCTAAGGGATTTGATCCTTGGACTGAGGCAGTGATGAATCCTCCTTCCAAGAATAAGGGTATGGAAAAACAAAGACAATCTTCCTGATTCTCCTTGATTAACGATCTTCCCGATTCATCTAAATTAAGCAGATACTTCTTGATTGAATCTGATTTAGTGATGAGATCTTTTTCTTTTATTTATTGGTTGTTCTTGATTTGGAGATGATCCTTGATTTGTCTTCATAATCTTTTCGTAGATTTCTTTTAGACTACATCTTTTCCTTGATTGACTTCATCATATTTGGTTTTCCATAGTGAGCTTCTTTGATTGAATCCCAAATTTGAGTTTTCCTTTTTGCTTGATTTGCTTTCTATTTCATCAGGGTTGTCTCCTCACATTTCCTCTTTTGTATTTTTCCTGAATGTAGTCATCATTCAAAACAGATTGGCACCAATAGTCTCCCCTTTTAAGATAATGACAAAAATTAATTATATAGTCAACTTCTTTGAAGGTAGTCAATCGCTTGGGGTACTATTTGAAGTACTCCCCTATAATAGTTGCCTGGTAGTTGCCTGGTCACTTACATGTGCTCCCCCTGAGATAATACCTACTAGTTTACTTGCCGAAAAAACAATACCAAAAGATAACAGATACACAACAAGCACAACTATACTACATAATATTTATTTCTCCCACTTTGACATTAGTAAAAAGAAAGCATACTTATATCATAGTAAGTAGAAAACAGATAGTTGTAGTTTGGGCATTTAGGCCCTTAGCAATAGTCCCAAAAAAAAACACATAGCATAACTAATCATTCATGAGTCCTAGGAAGTATGCCATAGTGTTCGCAATAGAAAGATTTAGATTTTTGAACAGGGCATTCAGATAGGTTGGTAGTTCATCTGAACAAGTTTGAACCTTCTAAGAAAACTTTGCAGCATCCTTGACAACTTGATCTGGATTCAAGCTAATCTTAGTAATGTTAGTACCAGTTTCCTTAGAGGTATTCCAAATTTTCTCGACAGAATCAGCAACAAAATCAAACTTACAATGACTAGAGAGAAGAAGATCCTGAAGGGCTTCGTCCATCACAGAGACTTCAGATAAAAGAGTTTTGAGAAGCTTAGAGTCCAAAGGAGTAGGAAGAGTGGGATTTAATGGAGAAGGGTCAGAAGGAATTGCAAGGGAAGAAGTATCAGACTTGAGAACCCCTGAATCATTAGAGAGTACATTGCCTATACTTCCAAAGGCCCTAGAATTGTAACACTACTTCATAGTAATAGATGGGATATTAGCGAGGCAAACCCAATTGGCTTCCAAAATATGAGATATGATCATCACATAGGGAACACTAGGAGGATCAATGGTGGAGTCTATTATATAGTTGAGAGTGAAAGAGGAAAGTTTGAATTGTTTCATTGAGAGAAGACAATAGGTGCATAAAGTGTCTGGAATAGACAGAGAAGAGAAACTAGTTTTTGGTAGAGAAGTGGTTGCAAAAATTTGAGAAATAACATGGGCTTCCAAGGAGACATCACTAGGGCCGAGATTTGAGGGATAAGGACCGAAAGGGTTGGAGGAAAGGGTCGTTTTTGTCTCTTCAAAATCATTTCAAAATCCGAGGGCAAAGCGTTTCAAATGGAACAAGAAAAACCAAAGCAATGGATTTCAATTTCTTCAAGAATATCAAAATCCAAGAATATTCAGTTACTGAGAACCAAGGTTTCCACTTCTCTTTTCTTCGAGGAATGGAAATTGGCATAGAATAGCCTGACCAAGGGTTCGTAGACCACCTTAGGTTTAGATGAGAACACTTTAGCACATCCTTGAAATTGAAAGAACTCCTTAATGGGACAGTAAAAGACAAGAGAAGGTCAAGATTAACAATGCGTCCATGCACAATGGTTTTGGATTTCACGTATTGGAAGAGGTTTTCATTGGAAGAATACCAAAAATCAATTTTCATATCAAGGGATTTTTCAAAATCAAAGCCACACTTACTTTTCTGATCACTCAAGAGATGTGTAGGGGCAGAGAGTTTAAGAGATGAAATAGGAGGTGAATTTGAGGGAGGGGATGAAAGGGTTTAGGAGTTTTTAGAGTCAATGGAAACAGGGGAATGGGCAGCACCCTTCCCTTTGATTTATGAACTCTTACGAGGGAGCATGGTGAGATTCAAGCGAGGAGAAGGGGATAAGTGAGGAGAAGGAGAGAGAGAGAGAGAGAGAGAGAGAGAGGAGATTATAAAAATAAAAAAATGGAAATAAGTTGAAGGGAAAAGGTGGTAGTCTGAATTAATGGGACGTGAAAGGAAGGGAAGACTATCACACGAAAAAAAATTGGATAACCCAAATGTGAGTCGTCAAAATAAATGTAGAGCAATAAATGAAGTCCTAGAAAATTGTATAAAAATGGAACAAAATCAATTTCTTAATAAATGCTTCTAATTATTACCATGCAAATACATAATTTAAAAACACATATAGTCAAAAATTTCAAAAATTTTCCAAAAGTATTTTAAACCTATTTCGAGATTGCAAAATCTTTCTACAAGAAGTGGTTTTGGTAAAAATGTCTGCCAATTAATTTTTGGTATTGGCAAAAACGATTTCAATATCCCTATTTAAAACATGATCTCTAAAATAATGGTGCTTAATATCGATATGTTTATCCGTTTAGTGTTGCACCAGATTTTTTGACAAACAAATGAACTAGAATTATCACATAGCAATTGAGAAGGTTTAGCAATTATATGATAATCAGTTAATTGATGAATTGTCCATAAACCCTGAGCACAACATAGTCCAATAGACACATATTCTTCTTTAGTGGTTAAAATAGAAACACAATTCTACTTCTTGCTATTCCAGGAGACTAACCAGTTTCCATGGAATTGGCAAGAGTTGTTAGTACTTTTTCCATACACTTTATCACCTACATAATTTACATCTGAGAAACCATGAAGATTAAGCATATAGGATCTTTCACGTCAAAGACCAAAAGAGATAGTTTCGACTAGATAACGAACTATCCTTTTTAGAGCAGTTAAATGAGATTCTTTAGGAGCTGATTGAAATCTAGCATATTTGCACAACTAAACATAATGTCAGGATGACTAGCGGTAAGGTGCAGTAAAGAACTAATCATACCTCTATACTTGGATTCATCAATACTTTTACCATTAGGATCAAGATCCAAATTGCTAGAAGGACTTATGGAAGTGGTAATGAATTTAGCATTTTCCATACCAAATATTTTTCACTAATTCCAAAGCGTATTTGCTTTGACAGATGAAGATAGCTTGATCAGCTTGAAAGATTTGAAGTCCCAGAAAGAAGGTTAGCTCACCCATCATACTCATTTCTAATTTCACTTGCATAAGATTGGGAAAGTCCTTGTAAAGAATAGGGTCAGTTCTATAAAAAATAATATCATCAACATAGATTTGAATGAAAATATTATCAAAGGAGAATTTTTTAATAAAAAGAGTTGTGTCAAAACTTTCTCGAGAAGAGTCATGGGATAATAGTAATTTACTTAGGCGTTCATACCAAGCTTTGGGAGCTTGTTTGAGTCCATAGAAAGCTTTTGACAATTTAAACACATTGTAAGGAAATTCTGAATTTTCAAAACTTGGACGTTATTTCGCAAAAACTTCTTGTTCAGTCAAAAATTTAAAAAAGCACTTTTAATGTCCATTTGCAAAATTTTAAAACCTTTTAAACCAGCATAAGTAAGAAGAATGAGAATAGATTCTAACCTTAACACAAGAGAGAAAGTCTCATCATAGTCAACTCCTTCTTGTTGTGAGTAACCTTGAGCCATGAGTCTAGCTTTGTTTCTGGTTACTTCTCCAGTTTTATTTAGCTTATTTCTAAAAATCCATTTCGTTCCAATTATAGAGACATTCTCTAGGTTGAAGCAAGGTCCAATCCTGATTCTTTTCGATTAATCTAGCTCTTGCTTCATAGCTTTAACCCATTCATTGTATTTTAATGCTTCTTCAACCTTTTTAGGTTCAAGTTAAGATCTAAGAGCAATATTAGCAATTTTCTTGCTTGAGTCCGTTGTTCTCATTCCATCACTTACATTAGTAATGATGAATTTTTGGAGTAATCATGTTTGCTTCTCTATTCATTAGGAGATGATTCCATTATTAGCTGACTTTCATCAGCAGTAGTCAACTGCACTTTGTCTGTAGAGTCTTTCGAAGTAGTCACAACACTGTTAAAGAGGTCTTCATCATCTGATCTACATTTTTTCTCACGAATAGGATTAGATTAATTACATACAATATGAATAGACTCTTCTACAGTGGAAGTGCATTTACTAAAGACTCTATAATCTCTTCTAGCGTTTGAGTAGCAAAAAAAGTACCTTCATCGCTACGAGGCTCAAATTTACCTAGGTTATCCTTACCATTATTATGGACAAAGCTTTTGCAATCAAATGGATGAAAGTAGCTGATGTTTGGTTTCATTTTATTCCATAGTTCTTATGGAGTTTTCTTCAAAATGAGCCTTGTTAGGCATCTATTGAGTATGTGATAGGGCGTTCTTATTACTTCCGCCTAGAAATGGTGAGGATAAGGATGCTCACAAATCATTGTTCTAGCCATATCTTGAAGAGTTTGGTTTTTCTTTCAACAACTCCATTTTGTTGAGGAGAGCGAGGAGCTAAGAAGTTGTGAGAATATCCCTCTTCATTGCAGAATTTTTCAAAGGCTCTACTTTCAAATTCTCCTTCATGATCACTTCTAGTATAAGTGATGTAATAACCTTTTTTTCTATGCACTTTCTTACAAAAGAAATAAATTTTTTTTAAAGTATAATCTTTGTTGGATAAATACATGACCCAAGTAAAATAAGAATAATCATTAACAATTAGAAATACATACCTTTTTCCACCAATGTGATCAGTTCTAGTAGGACCAAAAAGATCCATATGAAGAAGCTGAAGAGGCTTTGTTGTAAAAACAAGATGTTTTGATTTAAAGGAGTTTCTTGTCTGCATACCCATTTTACATGAATTAAAGATGTGTTCCTTAGTGTAATCAAATATTTGGCAGTCCAATTATCAAATCTAACTGTGCAAGCTTCCCAATTAATCTCATGCTAACATGACCTAGTTTTTTGTGCCACATACATAGATCTTCAGAAATAGATAGTAAATAGATGTGGTTTGTTGATATCTTGACTGAGTCCAAAATGTAAACATTTTTATCCCAGCTTCATGGAAGAATTTCCTTTCCTGATACATCCTCAATAATGCATCCAGTTTTCTTGAATCTTACTTCCAGTTCAAAATCACATCCCTTCACAAGATAAATATTAGTAATATCACAAGATTCACTAAAAGAGATTGTTCCAATACCAATGATAGTTCTGGTCAAATTGTCAGCAAACCAAACTTTTTTACCATTATAGTCAACAACAGATTTGAACAGCTTTTTCTTGCTTGTCATGTAAGTAGAATACACTATCAATATTTCACTTGCCTTTTGATTTCGAGCGTGATCCTGTAAAACATGATTAATTGTTTTTAGGTACCTAATTTATTTTGGGCCCTTCTTATTAGAAGTCTTTTTGACTTTCAATACCATGTTGGTTTGTTTAGAAAGATGAAATCTGCATCTAGAATAGGAGTGACCAGGTTAACCACAATAATAGCATGAGCTTTTACTAATTTCATCATATCCAGACAGACTGTAATATTCACTTTGAGAGTAAGTCGACTATTTTAACTATTGACTTAATTCTCTATTAGGGCTGGAAAATTTATGAGCATTTTTCAAAAGATCTTTTAATTCAAAATGTTCTTTATCTAAAAGATCTCTTTCAACAACACCTTTATCTAAAAGATCTCTTTCAAATTTGATTTTCAAAGCTCTTTTTTCATCTTGACTAGTTCTAAGATTTTCAAAAGATTTTTTTTCAGTCTATGATAGCATGATCTAGTAACAACAACATACCCCAGTGCCTCAAAAGGCTCCCGCTCATTGCGGGGTGGGGGGAGGTCAGATGTACGCAGCCTAACCCCTATGTTTAAAAACATAAAGTGACTATTTCCAGATGACCAATGAGAAGCATCGAAAGTTGCATTGATTGACTGCTACTTCACAAATGAAAAAAGCGTAGATAGTTTAAAGAGCCATTTTGCTTTATTCCATCATACTCCAAGGCCACAAAATAGTCAATATTTGGCTCCATCCGATATTGATGGAGATAGCATGATCTAGTAAAGCTCTTAATTCATTACAATTTCTACAAAAAAAAATTTACCTGGCTAGATTCTCGAATGGCCGTGAAGCACATATTTCCAGAATCATCTTGTGTCTTCATCACTCCAACTACTAAGTGCTTTTGTTTCATCCATATCCTTGAGGATATCTTCTCTTAGCTTCTATACACTCACTTGCAATGGTTCCAAACTTGCCACAATCATAGCACTTGCTATTCTTTCAATTGTAGTTAGTAATTTATTTATTTCTAGAATTGTTTGGTTTAACTCTTCTATGATTTCTATTACGCCAGAATGTTTCCATGACAGACCTAGTGATCAGTGCGATTTCATCCTTATTGAATTCATCTTCGTCTTCTTGAACATCATCAGTCGCCTTGAAGGCAACAAATTTCTTCTTCTCATCTTCTTTACACTTTTTCTTCAGATGAGTTTTCTCAAAGGCAATAAGATCTCCTCGAACCTCATCATAGGGTATGTTCTTGAGATTTATGCTTTTAAGTGCAACAACTTTTGCATGCCATTAAGGAGGTAGGCTTTTAAGAACCCTCCTTATGTATTCTATGGGAGCATATTCTTTTCTTAAAACCTTGAGTTCTCTAATGATTTTGCTTAGATGGGCAAACATACTTTCACTAGATTCTCCTTTTTTTATTTGGAACCATTCATATTCATAGACAAGGAGATTGACAATGATTTCTTTTACTTTGTCAGTTCCTTCTTAAGTAACCTCTAGTTTGTCCCATATTTCTTTAGCAGTATCACAGCTAGAGATTTTTATTATATTCTTCACCACTGATGGCTTTGTAGAGGACATTTTTAGCTTTTGAATTTATCTGGATGATCTTCATTTGTTCATCAGAGTAGTTTTCCAGTCTAGGAACAATAGGAGTCTGACTTCCTTCAAAACTAGATGAGCTTCCATTTGCGGTTTGGATGCAGGGATGGGAATGTCACCAAGTTTGATAACTCTCTAAAATTTTATATCATAAGACTTAATGAAGGTCTCTATTCTAATTTTCCAGTGTGAAAAATTCTTTCCATTGAAGTAGGGAGGTCTGGTTTGAGAATTCCCTGTTTAAATAGTGCACCAATGATTTGATTTTGATTTGCCATGATCTTTTTCTCACCTATGATTAGACAGAAAATTATAGTCTGATACTAATTGAAAGTGCAGAGGGGGAAGGGTGAATTGAATTTTATTTGATTTCTTATAACTTAAGCCTGAACTTCATATAGTCAACTAGTATAGCAGTTAGTCAACTAAAGCAATTAAGTAAGCAAAAAAGTAAAATGCATAAAAAGAAAATTCAACACTAGACGTTTTTATACTGGTTCAGATTCAATGTGAATCGTATGATCAGTCCTCTTGCATTGCAAGGGATAGGTTTTCAAGCCTTTAATGGAATGGTGTTTACAAGAATTTTAACTTAAAACTAAACTCAGATTTTCCTCTCTTTTTTTTGTTTTTCTTTTTCATTTGATACAAACCTTTCTTTCAGTTTTTTTCTTCTTTTCTCTCTCTTTTTGTTTCACAGTAATAACTCTAGAGATAACAATGATTTTCTAAAGATGAAGAGTATTGAAGAATGGCTTGAAATGTAGTAGGGTTATATACTCTATGAGATATCCGGATGATCCTTATATTTAAGAGATGGCATCCCAAGGGATTTGATCATTGGATTGAGGTAGTGATGAATTCTCTTTCCAGGAATAAGGGTAAAGCAAAGGAAAGGCTATCTTCTTGATTATTCTTAACGTGTAGGTCCTCCTTGATTGATGGTCTTCCTGATTTTTCTCAATCAAGCAAGTCCTTCTTGATTGACTCTAATTTAGTGATGAGATATTTTTCTTTTCTTTCTTGGTTGTTCCTGATTTGGAAATGATCCTTGATTTGTCTTCATAATCTATGTGTAGAACTCTTTTAGACTATATCTTTTCCTTGATTGACTTCATCAGATTTGGTTTTCGATAATGTGCTTCTTTGATTGAATCCCAAATTTAAGTTTTCCTTTTTGCTTGATTTGCTTTCCATTTCGTCAGGGTTGTTCAGATTTCTTCTTTTGTTTTTTCTTGAAAATAGTCATCATTCAAAACAAATTAGCGCCAACAAACTATAGATGATGACTATGAGTTTAAAATGTCACGCCCCGGGAGGGTACCCTAGACGTAATTGATACTCGAAGACTATTGCTAGTCCCTAAGCGAACTACCTAGTCTTATCGCAATAGTTCAATCATTTTAATAGCAGAAGATAACAAAGAAATAACTATATATCAAGTGGGCTATAAATTATTAACTCAATCTATCATAAAGAATGCGAGAAAAGGGGAAAATATCAGTGTAAAGTAGGGAAACAGGGAAAAAGAACTTTAACATCGGCCATCATCAATCTATGTCTATGAAGCCTCTATAACTATAATATAAGAAGGTACCATGACAAGCTACGACTACCACAGTCCAATAAAAAGAACTCAGAGAAAATTTAAAGGAAGTAAAGGAAGATTTCCTCCTCGAGGCAGAGGAGCACTCACCAAGTTTTTATCAAGGAGCTCTAGACCTCAACTGTTCGCCTGCTGAAGTCCTCTTTCTATAGAATCTGCATCATAAAATAATGTAGTGCCAAAGGGGCATTAGCACATGGAATGTACTGTATGTAAAATGGGCTAAAGTAAACTGTATTACAATATCATCAGCTTATTAACCACTCATCCTCAACTCGGAGTAAGAAATAGGATTCTATTGCATTCACTATCCATCAAGATATCAAATAATCACATCAACCTCAGAGTGTTATAAACATGAGATGTATCTAGGATTTCCTATAATTGACAACCACCACTTATGAGCCAGTGGTTATACAACGAAGAGATATCATTGCCACATCCGTCCAGTACCTTGCCGGGGTAAAAGATGAGTCTATCGAGGATCCCAAAAGAAGTCCATCAAGCACTTTGTGGGGCAAAGAAAACATTTGCTTTCACAGTCCAATCCTCTCCTACGCTAGCCACATAGTTAATGAGTACGAGTGGGATTTACTCTTACCTATTTCAATGCTAATACTCCTCATAGGACTTGACATGCTCATTGGTCCATCAATACATCAAGAATTTCAATCGCCCAACCTCTACAGTCAAGAACACTCACCTCATCTCATCATCTATAAACTCAAAGAGTAGGATCATTCTTTAAAACTAAGTTCAACCTCATTTAGACTCTAAAGATACACTCATCTCAAGACTCAAACCCAAACAATCAACACATTCAGAAAGTCAAAGCTCTAGAAATTATCCCTAAGTTCATTCTTGAGCTCTTTAACAGAAAATTCATGTAGGATAAATACATAATCACACAATAATACATGTAAATAGTTAATTTAAAGTATGATGATTATCAATTTAATGTAATATATATAAATTAAATAGAACTTTCAAGAAAATCTTCATGAATTATAACTTAAGACCTATCAACTATCAACCTTACCCGTACATTAGGGTAAATAGAATAACAATTTCATGTTCTGGGTAGCCTTTACATACCTAGGATGAAGATTGTATGAATCTTTAACAAGATTTTGAACCCAATCTTTGAAACCCTCAACTCTTTCTTCTTCTTCTCTCAGTTCTCTGGTTCAAACTTAGAAAATAAGTGGTTTTTGAAACCCTTCGTATGAGTTTAAGACTTAAAAACACATTTTGAGACTTAAAAATGGGTTAGAAATGACCAAAATACCCTTCTCAAAATTAAAAAAAAAGTCAGAAAATTTATATTGGTTCACGATGTGCCAGGAGAATGAACTACTATATTTTCGTAATTTTTATTTCCCATTGATAAAATGGAAAAAAACACTAAGTGTGTCTCCGCGCAACCTCCGTATCGCTCCAGGGGCACGAACAGAAACTATTCGGATGAAAATTAGCAAAATTTTATTTTCACTAAAGTTCTTAAATCTGGTTGAGACCATTCTCCCACTAGATTTTTTACACTGATCTCAAATCTGATCTCAAATTTCCAATCGAAGATTTGAAGGACGCATTGAGCACATGATTACATTTTAGGGGCATTTCAATAATTTTATGGGGTGTTACATCATCTCCACCTTATGATCATGCATCTTTGAATGGTTAGCAAAGGTAGAATAAAAGCATGAGTAACTCCAAAACACATCTCATTCCTTGCTCAGGAACTCTCGAACTCTCAGCTATCCATCTCTGTCTTAGACTTGGGAACAAAAGTCAACACATTAAATTCAAGAATAGAACCTTAATAGGGTTAAGGGTAGGGACTTTACCATCGATAAAGTCATCTTTTGGCATGAATAGGTACGGGTATTTGAATTTCATCGCTTTCTCAGCTTCCCACGTAGCTTCCTCAATAAATTGATTCCTCCATAGAACTTTGACGGAGGCTATCTCTTTGTTTCTTAGCTTACGAACTTGTCGATCAAGGATTTGGACCAGAATTTCTACATAAGATATACTATCCTTTACTCCCTTATTCTCAATAGGAATACCTAAGGTAGGATTGTAACGACCCTAAAAAGTGCCCAAAAATGTATCTCGAAATGACCAGAATTTTAATTTTCATATATCTTAAAATTCGTTTGTTATTTCAAAAATTTGACTTCATATTCGTGTTCAGAGGGTCCAAATTAGGGGTGGTGGGAAGGTCTAACACAGATTTAAGAGCAAAAGTTTAGCAATTACAAAATCTCAAGAACGCAATTTCCAAAGAGAAATCTGTGTCGCAGATGTTAAAATGGTGCCTCTTTTTTGTTCATCCAAAATATTCTAAGTGTTAGGCCCAAGTGTTACCAAACATATTTTTATCTATACTTAGCGAAATATTACCTTTATATCATCCTAAACATTTCCCAATACTCCCTAAAACACTTAGATATTTTCACTCCAAAATTCAAGTCTCAAAACCCTCATCCGGAACTAAGGATTTCCCTCAAGCTTCAAGCCTCCTTTTTCAACTTTCACCAAGAGCTTCTCCAAAGCTAAGGTATGTAGGTTTTAGTTGTTGGGTTCTTCCACAAATGGTGGCCTAATCTCCTTTTACTCAATTTGTATGATTTCAAGTTTATTTTACATGTGGATCTTATATATTAAGAAATTTACTGCATAGTGATTTGAGTTCATGAAACTATGGTTGTTTTAGTATATTTTGAGATCTAATTCTTGGATATAATGTTGGAATTGACGATGGGTTTTTATCTTAATGTCTTAGGGGTGTTTCAAGGTACTAATTGATTGTTTTACAACAAATTTTCTTGCATGATTTCATCTCTAAATTGCATGGTGTTTTACCCTCATTACACCCCCCAAGGGTTTGATAAAATGTTCGACTAGGGTTTCTTATGTAATTGAAGGTCCAAAGCATGCGAGATAATATGAATGATGTTATGACGATTAAATGAGCTGATGTATATGATAATTTCCATATGAAGTATTGCATTAGACCATGCACAACTCGGGGGGTCTATGAACTCGGATAACTGAGATAGGAGTTTGTACTCATTAACCGAGGGAAGGGTTAGTACTTCTCCACATAGTGATGAGGCAGAATCCTCACTAACTAAGATAGGAGTTTGAACTCATCAACCAAGGGAAGGGTTAGTACTTCTCCACCTAGGTGATGAGGCGACATTATCACCAACTGAGTGAAGGATTAGTACTTCACCACTTAAGTGGTGGGGCAGCATTATCACTAGCCTATCAAGGGGTTTGTACTCTAGAAATTTAATTTGGTCTATTCTACATATATGATGTCTTATATGAGTAAGAGTTTCTTAAGAATGTTTTACTTTAGCATTGGTCATACATGCCATATTTCCATATTATGCATATATCTCTTGTTATGCATTTTGATTATGATGCTATTTCTTATTGCATTGCATCCTATATTCTTAGTATATTCAAACGTACTAATGCATACTCTTGCCTACATAATATCACCATGTAGGAATTGGAGCCCAAGTTGATCATCCTCCTTCTCCTCTACATGGTTTAGTTTGGTGCTACTCAAGCTAGTTGGTGAGACCTCCATTTCGGGGACCTTGGTCTATGTTTTCCCTTGCCTTATGTTTAGACGCTCTACTTTATTTTTTATGTTGACTATGAGGGTGAGCCTGTTTACCTTATCTTGGCCTTTGCTCTTATCTATGTATTTATAGGTATTTGTTGGACAAGTTATGTATCTACGATATGATCTTTGACTCTTTGTCTCTTGATGATAATGTTTTACAAGCTATCCCTTAGCCCCTTATTCTTACTTTATGTCTTTTACACGTTTCTGCTACCAATGATGTGTAATTACAAGTTAAGAGGCGTAATTGGGGATCCTTCTGGTTCCTCATTTGCCATGTCAGGTTTAGGCCCTAGGCTTGGGTTGTGACAAGGATATCCCAAACACTTCTTTAACATTGAGACATGAAACACCGGATGGACTCCATCTAGCTCAGAAGGCAAATCTAGATCATAAGTGACCTTCCAATCCTCCTCACAATCTAATATGGTCTGATATAATATGGGCTCAACTTTCCCTTCTTACCAAATCTCATGACACCCTTCATAGGTGATACCTTCGGGTACACCCAATCGTCCACCTCAAACTCCAAGTCTCTTCTCCTCATGTTTGTGTAAGACTTTTGATGACTCTGTGCTATCTTCAACCTCTCTCTGATGGCTTTCACCTTCTTCATAGACTGGTGGACAAGATTGGGTCCAATCAATTTAGCTTCACCAACCTTGAACCAGCAAATTGGTATCTACATCTCCTCCCGTATAATTCCTCAAAGGCCCATCTCAATATTGGCATGACATTTATTATTGTACGAAAACTCATTCAATGGTAGGTGGTTATCCTAATTACCCTTGAAGTCGATGATGGAAGCTCTCAACATATCCTCAAGGTCTGAATAGTATGCTCTGTCTGTCCATCTTTCCGAGGTCGAAATGTTGTGCTCAGATGTACTTTCGTACCCAATCCCTTCTGAAAAGATCTCTAAAATTAAGAGGTGAATTGAGCTCATTTGTCCGAGATGATGGATAAGGGAACTCCATGTAAACTCACAACCTCACGAATATATAGTCGGGCATACTCTTCAGCTATATAGGTTATCTTGACTGCCAAGAAGTGGCCTGATTTCGTCATCCTATCAATAATCACCCATATCAACCCATGCTAATTTTGGGATCTTGGTAAACTGGTAATGAAATCTATATTGACCATCTCCCACTTCCACTAAGGAATTTCAAAGTTCTGAGCTAATCCACAAGGTCTCTGATGTTCAACCTTGACTTATTGACAATTGGGGCACTTAGAGACAAATTTACCAATGTCCCTCTGCATTTCATTAAATCAATAGACCTCTCTCAAGTCGTGGTACATCTTGGTGGAACTAGGATGAATAGAATATATGGAGCTATGAGCTTCAGCCATGATCCTATCTCGAACTCCATAAACATCGGGCAAACACAATCTACCCTGGTATCCCAACACCCTATCTCCCCCTTTGGAGAAAACCATCACCTTCTGCTTATGAACCGCTTCTTTCAATTGGAACAAAATAGGGTCTTGGTCTTACTTTTCGTTCACTTCTGACACTAAGGATGAAGCAAACCCACTTTGAAAATTGACCCCGCCTTCATAGTTCTCCTCAAGTTTCACTCCCAATCAAGCCAATCTATGAACTTCTTTAGCCAATTCCTTCTTCCCTTCCTCTATATGGGCAGTGCTACCCATAGACAACCTGCTAAGAGCATCAGCAAGAATGTTATCCTTCCCTAGGTGGTAGAGAATGCTCATATCATAGTCCTTGAGCAACTCCAACTATCTCCTCTGCCGAGTTTGAGCTCTTTCTGACTAAACATGTATTGCAAACTCTTATGGTTAGTGAATATGTCCACATGCACGCTATACAAGTATTCACACCAGATCTTAAGTTGAATACCACCGCTGCCAACTCGAGATCATGAGTTGGATAGTTCTTCTCATGGATCTTCAGTTGTTTGGAATCATAAGATATCACCTTCCCTTTCTACATCAACACACAACCAAGTCCGACTCTTGAGGCATTATAGTTTATCATGAAGTCTCCCATCCCATTGGGCAAGGTCAAAACTGGTGCTATAGTCAATCTAGTCTTCAACTCTTGGAAACTCTTTTTGCATTCCTCAGACCATTGAAATTTGTCTTTCTTCTGAGTTAGCTTAGTCAATGGTGCTGACAAAGAAGAGAAGCCCTTAACAAATCTGCAGTAGTACCCTGCCAAACCAAGAAGCTTCTTATTTCCATCAGAGAAATTGGTCTAGGCTAGTTCTTAACTGCCTCAATCTTTTGAGTATCCACCCTAATACCATCTCCCAAGACAATATGGCCTAAGAAAACCACGGACTTGAGCAAAAACTCACACTTTGAGAATTTTGCATACAACTCATGGTTTTTGAGCATTTGCAAAACCACTCTAAGGTGATTAGCATGCTCCTCTTCATCCTCAAAATACACAAGAATATCATCAATGAACATGATCACGAACATGTCAAAGTACGGTCTAAATACCCTGTTCATCAAATCCATGAAAGCTGTAGGTGCATATATCAACCCCGAAGAACATGACCAAGAATCAAAGTGGCCATACCATATCCTAAAGGCTTTCTTTGGAATATCACTTTCCCTCACCTTCAATTGATGGTAACATGATATGAGGTCTATCTTGGAGAAATAAGTAGCACCCTGAAGTTGGTCAAATAGATTATCTATCCTAGGTAGAGGATACTTATTCTTTATTATAACCTTGTTTAGTTGCTGGTAATCGATACGCATTATGCGAGACCTATCATTCTTACGCATGAATAGTATAGGAGTACCCCAAGGTGAGACACTAGGCTTTATAAAACCTTTCTTTAACAAGTCTTTCAGTTGTTCTTTCAATTCTTTCAACTCCGCAGGGGGCTTTCTATAAGGTGGAATTGAAATAGGTTGGTCTCGATGATGACATCAATCCCAAAGTTAATCTCCCTATTAGGAGGGACTCTAGGAAGATCATCAGGAAATAGCTCAGGAAGCTCATTCACAATTGGGACTAACTCAAGAGTGGAATATTTAACATCATCTAACTTAACTCACACGAGGTGGTAAACACAACCTTTGGAAATCAACTTTCGAGCTCTAAGATAAGAAATAAGTTTGCCATTAAATACAACAGAACTTCCATTCCACTCTAGAATAGGCTTATTAGGAAATTGGAACTTAACAATTTAGGTTCTACAGTCAACAGAGGCATAACAAGCGTGAAGCCAATCAATGCCAAGTATTACATCAACATCAACCATCTCCAATTCTACCAAGTCAACTAAGGTATCTCTATGATAGATGGATACTACACAATCTCCGTAAAAAAAAAACCTATCAACTAAGATAGACTCACTAATAGGGGTAGAAATAACAAAAGGTTCTAGTAAACACTTTGGAAGAATTTCAAACTTACTAGCCATATAAAGGGTCACAAAAGATAAAATGGCACCCAGATCAAGCAATTCATAATAATCAAAGGTAAAGATTCGAAGCATACTTGTAACCATATCTGGTATAGACTTCAGATCCTATCGATTGCCTATAGTATAAAGGTGGTTCGTCCTGCCTCCTGTACCAGTAGTAGTACCTCTCTGCTGATTCCCCACTGGAGGGGCTGCGAATGACTATGGTCTGCTACTCCTCTCTCCTCATATCCTCTTTGGGCATTCAAACTAGAAGTGATCATTTTGTCCACATTAATAGAAAACATCCTTACCCATACGACACTCACCCAAATGAAGCTTACCACACTTGTCATAAGGTGGCTTTCCCCTCACACCTTGGGTCACACTAGCCTGAGAATAGGCAACCTGAGCCCTGAAATTCTGGAATCCCTGAGACCTCTAATCATATATGTTTGTTTGAATGGGTACACTCGCTACAGAAGGTGCATGATAAGAGGATCTCTTTTGGAAGTAGCACTTGTCGCCCTTACTCTATCTTTGCTGGCTAGGCTTATGCCCTGTGGACTTTGCCTTTCTGTTCAATTGCTCCTCTCTATCTCTCTTCTTATCCTCCTCTATCTATTGGGCATACACCATAATTCTGGAGATGTCCATGCCAGGAATTAGCAAAGCTACCTTACACTCTTTCTACGCATATATACCCAGACCAAACACTAACTTTCTCATCCTTGCCCTTATGCCTTGCCCTATCTCTGGAGCATAACTAGATATCTTAATAAAGTTAAGGCTATACTCCTTCACAGTCATCCCTCCTTATTTCAAAGTCATGAACTCATCTACCTTCGCCTCCCTCAACTTTTGAGGAAATAAGTGGTCAAAGAAGGCTATCTCAAACTTCTCCCATGCTGCAGGCTCCGCATTCTCACCTCTACTCTCCTTCCACTGATTATACCACACGTTAGAGATATCCTTCAATTGGTAGGAAGCAAGATCCACTCTTCAAAATCATCAGCATGCATCGATTTTAGGACCTTGTACATTTTATCAATGAAGTTCTGTGGGTCCTCCTCAACCTTAGACCCCGTATACACTGGCGGGTTCATCCTTAAGAAGTCTCTAAGTCTGGTTTGTAGTTGAGGGATCCTATGAGCTAGATCTCAGAGCTTGAGAACCTCAGTTGTTACCTTGGGAGGCCACACCAACATGTCAACATAGTGATGGCTCCCCTAAACTCTGCCTCTGTGCTGGGAGCTGGCTAGGGCTGAGCAGGGGGTGCCTAAGGGACCTCGTTAGCCCTGGCAAGGCATCGCCGTCTCCTAGCCTATGGATAGACCAGGACTTTAAGTTAGGTGCTCTCAGAAATTGAGGCTATGATATCTGTCTAAGCAGTTGTCCTCTTTGGTGGCATTTTTTTTGTAAACGCATAACTCACGAGTTAAAACGAGATTTCCACAAGGTTAAATTTTATCGCACGAATCCAGATCATAGATTAAGGGTAACACTTCCTAATGTCCCATAGCCTTCTCCTTACGAAGTGTGGTTCACAACACACCTATAAATAAGATTCTACTAGATAGGGCTTCATAGACTACCTAGGACACTCAAACTATGGGCTCTGATACCAAGTTTTTCATGCCCCAAGAGGGTACCCTAGGCATATCTGGCACTTAGAGAGTATTGCTAGCCCCCAAGCGAACCACCTAGTCTCATTGCAATAGATCGATCAGTTCAATAGCAGAAGATAACAAAGAAATAAATGTCTATCAAGTGGGCTATAAACTATCAACTCAGTCTATCATAAAAAATATAAGAAAAAGGGACAATCTCAGTGTAAATTAGGGAAACAGGGAAAAAGAACCCCTAACATCTACCATTATCAATCTATGTCTATGAAGCCTTTATAACTATTATCTAAGAAAGTACCATGATAGACTATGGCTACAACAGTCCAATAAAAAGAACTTAAAGTAGAATAAAAGCAAGTAAAGTGAAGATGTCCTCCTGGAGGCTGGAGACGACTCATCAAGTCTGGATTAAGGAGCTTTAGACCTCAACGGTTCGCCTGCTGAAGTCCTTTGTCTACAGAATCTGCATCATAAAATGATGCAGCGACAAAGGGGCGTTAGTAAGTGGAATGTGTTGTATATAAAATAGGCTAAAATAAACAATATTACAATATCATCAGCTCATCAATCACTAATCCTCAACTCAGACAATTACATCAACCTTAGTGTGTTATCAACATGAGGTCTATCTGGAGTTTCTATAATTGACAACCACCACCTATGAGCTGGTGATGATATAACAAAGAGAGTTTTTGCCACATCCGTCTAGTACCTTGCTGGGCTAATCGCCAAGTCTATCAGGGATCCCACAAGAAGTCTATCAAGCCCTATCCGGGGCAAAGGAAACATTCACTTTCACGGTCCAATCCTCTCCTACGATGACCCCGTAGTTAATGAGTATGAGTGGGACTCACTCTTACTTATTTTAGCGCTAATACTCCTCCCAGGACTCGACATACTTATAAGTCCATCAATACATCAAGAATTTCAATCGCCCTGACTCTAAGGGCAAGAACACCCACCTCATCTTATCATCTATTTTCTCAAAGAGTAGGATCATTCTTCGAAGCTAAGTTCAACCTCATTTAGACTCTAAAGATACTAATTCCCTCAATTTCAGTCATCAATACACTCATCTCAGGCCTCAAACCCAAAAAATCAACATATTCAGATAGTCAAGGCTCTAGACATTATCCCTAAGTTCATTCTTGAGGTCTTTAATAGAGAATTCATATAGGGTAAATACATAATCACACAATAATACATGTGAACAGTTAACTTAAAGTAAGATGATCATTAATTTAAGATAATATATGTAAATTAAAGAGAACTTTCAAGAAAATCTTCAAGAATTGTAACTCAAGACCTATCAACTATCAACCTAACCCATATATTGGGGCACATGGAAGAACAATTCTATGTTCTGGGTAGCCTTTACATACCTGGGATGAAGATTGTACAAATCTTCAACAAGATTTTGAACCCAAGCTTTGAAACCCTCAACTCTTTCTTCTTCTTCTTCTTCTTCTTCTTCTTCTTCTTCTTCTTCTTCTTCTTCTTCTTCTTCTTCTTCTTCTTCTT
>JAOTQJ010159766.1:0-28396 GCA_025642045.1 Solanum sejunctum | reverse complement strand
ATCAACCTTGAGGGGTTTTTATACTAAGTCAACCTCGATGGGGGGAGGGGGGTTGTACTCCATCAACCTCGATAGGGGATTCGTACTCCATCAACCTCATGAAGGGGTTTGTAGCTAATTTTCCTATCCAAGGGGTGGTAGGCCTTGACTTGAACTATAATGGTCACTCCTTACACTCGTATATGATCTATATAAGCATGATTTTACTTTAAGCATCATTCATACATATGATATTATTGGTATGCTATTCATTTCTTATGATTATGCATTTTGCCTTTATACCTACCTCTTGTTGCGTTGTATCCTACATACTTAGTACATTCAAATGTACTAATGCATACTCTATGCCTACATGATGTCACCATGTAGGAACCAGTGTACTACTTGATCATCCTCTTCCACGTGGCTTGCATGACTTCTATCAAGCTTGTTGGTGAGTCCTCCATTCCAGGGACAATTCTTATGGTCTATTGCTATGTATTAAGACTCTATTTCTATGACTTATGTATTAACTATGAGGGTGAGCCCGGTTGCTTTGTCTTGGCCCCCGCTCTTATTTGTGCAGTAGAGGTATTGTTGGACATGTTATGTACCTATGCAATGAGCTTGACTCTATTGACTGTTGATGTTTATGATATGGATGTTCATCCCTACTCCCAATTTCCCCTTGTTTGCATTTATCTCATATTATCATTCTAATTGCTTCTACGACCAAGGATATGTAATGATATGTTATGAGGCTTGTTTGGGATTTCTTCAAGTTCCCCATCCACCAGTCACATCTAGGACCTAGGCTTGGATCGTGACAATCGTCTCATAACTTTTCCACAAAAATTTCATAAGGATGGGCATACGGGTGCACCACATGGTTCACACAGCCCGTGAAGCCATCTGTGTGGTGAACCTTGTACTCAAAATTTCTAAGTGTTTGGATATGAGTCCAATTTCAAGTTTTTCCCTAAGTGTAGGGTAGGCACTCTGCACGACCCATGAATGATATTTGTCCTTTAAGCCTAAGATGCATTGAAATGTTTTGGGAAGACTTGCCTCTTTTGAAAGAATGTATATGTATATTATAAGTATTAAGGCGATGATGAATTATCACCGATGGATTGAGGGGATGCTCTCTTTCCTTGAACTATGTGCTTAGCATAGGGTCCTTTTTAAAATTGGGATACACGTAAGGGAAGTTGCCTCCAAAATAGGGATGCCTATAAAGAGAAGAAATGATATGATATGATATGTTATATGTGAAAATCCTATCCAAAATGGGTATGCCTATAAGAAAGGTTATTTCATACAAAATGGGGATGCCAGTAAGGTGAAGTATGGTTTTTCTTTAGCAAGTAGACCACCCCTTTACTGATGAGGTGATTTCATCAGCATTCCAAGTAATTGCTCACTTGGTCTTACTTATGTTGGTTGAGTGACATCCCTATTATATATATACATGATCATTGCATTTCATGCATCATTTACTTCATAGCATATTGCATATTACTCTCTCAATATATTATCATTTCTATACTATGTATCGTTGTCATTCAACATTGATATGCATGTTTGGTAAGTTACATGCATTGCATCTCTCATACTTAGTACATTTCAATGTACTAACACATATTTTGTCTACATGATTTCATCATGTAGAGATCGAGGATCCCATTTATCCACCATACGACGTCTAGCTTGGGTTTCAAGTTATACTTGTTATGGTGAATCCTATCTTTCAAGGACAAGCCACCACCTCATCTACCTATGTTGTTCTTTTCCACTTTATTTAGTTTGAGGGTGAGCCAAGGGTATGTCTTGGCCCCCAACCTATCTTATGTAGAGGGATTGTTGGACATCTTGTGTACTCTTTTTATTTTATGCTTACTTATGGACTATGTTATTAGAAGATGATCTTATGTTGTGTTGTGGAAAGATCCTAAGTCTCAAATTGCCCATATAGCGTGAGTTCTACTTACCCGCCCTTAGTCATTATGTGCTATGTGCTATGTGAGTTCATGCTAATCCCTTTCCCTAAGATGCCCCCATAGCGTGAGTCCTACTTTCCCATCCCATAGAATTATGTTTTACTTTTGAATGCGCTTCCAAATAGATGATATGGATTTTAGTACTTTGGGGCTTGTTTGGGGATCCTAGGGTTCCCATTCGCTGTGTCACTTCTAGACCCTAGTTGGGTCCTGACACTCTTTGAGGATGATGAATGTTAATTGATCTACCTTTGGTAAGTAGGTCACTTCTTTATCCATTTTGGGAAGATGACAGATTTCTATGTTATAGCTTACTTGGTCTTATGTCGGTTAAGGTCCTATAACCTCTCTATATAAAGTATTTTGGCATTCACGTATCATGTACTTCATGGCATATTGATATATTATTCTTTCTTATATACTTCTTTCTATATATGTGCCCTTGTCACATAACATTTAATGCAGGTTTAATAAGTTTATATGCATTGCATGCCTGTATTCTTAATACATTAAAACATACAAATGCATATTTTTTGCCTACATAATCAAACCATGTAGACTGAATACTACATTCATCGACCGTTTGATGGCTAGATTGAGTTTTAGAAAGTGTTGTGGTAAGTCCTATCCTCCAATGTCAAGCGCCATCTATCTACCTTATATCACTATCGTTTTGTTATATTTACTTTGAGGGTGATCTTGTGATATGTCTTGGCCCCCGTCCTATTCTATGAGTAGAGACATTGTTGGACATCTTGTAGACTATTGTACGGATATATGTTATCTGTTGATATTTAGAAATTATGGTCAGGGCTATCTGTTGGATATGGTTATTATGATTTGGTCATGATATGATGTGTGTATATATTATGGTGTGGAAATGTGGAAGATCCTAAGTCCCACTTTGCCCCCATAGAGTGAGTCGTACTTACAACCCCTTAGTCCTTATTTGCTATTTGTTGTGTGAATCCATGTTAATCTCTATCCCTACTACATCCCCACAGTGTGAGTCCTACATTCCCATTCCTTAGAACTATGTGTTAACTATCTTTTATATGCTTCCGAACCAATGATGTGAATATAGATACTTTGAGGCATGTTTGAGGACTCTTGGATTCCCATTTGCTATGTCACTCCTAGACACTAGGTCCGAGTCATGACAATTTGCATGGAAGCCATTATTGTAGGAATCCTTGATGAGAGGCAAATGCTCATCCCAACTCTCCTTGAACTCTAACATACAATCTCGTACCTTATCTTCCAACGTTTGAATTGTTCTCACGGCTTGCCCATCAATTTAGAGATGAAAGGCATTACTCAATTTCACCTAGTACCAAGGCCCCTTTGAAACATTTCCAAAAATGAGAGGTAAATTGGGCACCATGATCCAATAAGACGGATAATGGAATCCTATGCAACCTCACCAACCCTCAGATGTACAATTGAGCATAATCTTTGGCTCTAAACGTCATTTTGACTGGTAAGAAGTTAGCCAACTTTTTCATTGGATCCACTATCACCCATATAGAGTCAAAGTACTTCCTGGTCCAGATCTACTATCACCTTACCATGTTGCGTCAACTCATACCCCAACCCAATCCTTGAAGAATCACAATAGATAGTAAACCCATTATTTCCCTCCGCCAAGTTCATGATTGGAGCCGAGGTTAACCGATCCTTCAAGTTTTAGAAATTCTTGTCACACTTATTCATTCACATAAAATTTTCTTTCTTTTGAGTAAACTTGGTCATGTGGACGAAATAGAGGAGAAACCTTTTATAAACTTCCTATAATACCTGACTAGGCGCAAGAAACTCCTTATGTCCGTAGGAGTCAATGGCCTTGGACAATTTCTCATTGCTTCTGTCTTTTTATAGTCAACCTTGATGTCATTACCCGACACCATATATCCAAGGAAGGCAATCTTACTTAGCCAAAATTTAGACTTGTCAAATTTTGAAAAAAAGTCTTTTCTCTCTCAATGTTTATACACCACTCTGAAGTGCTCCTTGTGTTCATACTCACTCCTGCAGTAGATCAAAATTTCATTGATGAATAGAACTAAGAACATGTCAAGGTAGGGCTTGAACATCCTATATATAAGGCCCATGAATATAGCTGGTGCATTAGTGAGTACAAAAGACACTAACCAAAAATTCAGTGTGATCATATCTAGTCCAAAAGGCCATCTTAGGAATATAGCTCTCCCACACCCTTAGTTGGTGATACCTGAACCTCAAATCAATCTTAGAGAAATGCATAGCCCTTTGTAATTGGTCAAACAAGTCATCTATTCTTGGGAGTTGATACTTGTTCTTAATAGTGACCTTTTGAGTTGTTGATAATCTATTCACATGCTGAGTCGCCCATCCTTCTTCCTTATAAACAAAAGCAGAGCACCCAATAGAGACCTACTAGGTGTAATAAGACCCTTTTCCAACAAATCTTTCAATTGTTCCTTTAACTATTTCAACTCCACGGGAGCCATTTTATAAGGGGCAATTGAGATAGGTTGAGTGTCAGGTAAGAGGTCTATGGCAAAATCTATTTTCCTTTTGAGAGGAACACCCAGTAGCTAATCCATAAATGTATTGGGAGACTCACTGACATTGGAATCGTCTTAAGAGAATGGACTTTGGAAGTGACATCCTTGACCCTCACTAAATGATATATGCATTCCTTTGAGATCACTTTCTATGCCTTTAATAAGGAAACAAGATGACCTCTACATGACAAATTTCTACCGTCCCACTTAAGAATGAACTCATTTGGAAATTAGAACTTGACTCTATAAGTCTGACAATCTATGGAGGCACAAGAAGCATGCAACCAACCCATCCTAAGTATAATATCAAAGTCAACCATGAAGAGTTATACTAAACCATAAGGGACAACTCTATGCAAGATGGAAATGGGACAATTTCTATAAACTCTTCATGCAATAATAGGCTCTCTTACAGTGGTACATACTTCATAAGGCTCATTAAGTATTTCAGGACATACGTGGAATCTATTTGTAAGGAATGGAGCTATAAATGACAAATACTCTTCAGATCTAGCAATGCATATGCATCAAAATTATAAACATTCAACATACCAGTAACAATATTCGAGGCCTCTTCAACTTATTGTCAGTCATGAAGAGCATAGAATTAATCGGTCCTTACAAAACCTTAAACTTGCTTGCCTTGGAGTTGGGGCCTTGAACTTTCACTCCTATAATACTTGAGATGGTGCTTAGACTTTCCTCACTTAAAGCATGCATTTGAGCTAGCCAAGCACTCTCTCTTGTGGTGCCTCCCATATTTGTGGCAATCCGGTGTTTGTGTCTTTAGAGCTACCTTTTTGTCTTTGGTGGATCGGAGAGAAGTATTATTAGTAGACGTTTGGCTACCTTGATTTGTTCCACCTTGGAACTAGTTGTGGCCTCCACTCCTTTGGTGAGAATATCCCCCACCATCAAACAGAGTCCTGTTGCACTCCCTCGCTCTCTCCCTCAATTTCTCTTGCATAATTTTCTTGGCATATGTCATGAACTGGGACATGCCCTTCTTCTTCACAAGTAGAGAGATTTGGCACTCCTTCAACAGCATGTTTGAGATGCCAGATATGAATTTGATCATATAAGCACTTGGACCCACTACCATGAAATAGGAATATTTGGAGGTTTAGCGGACTTGAGAGAATTCTCTCTCACACTGATGTGCCCTTGCTTGAGGTTGATGAATGTCCTATACCTTAGCCTCCCTCAACTCTAATGGGAAGAATTGGTCCAAGAAAGCACCCTTGAACTATTTCCATTCAATTGGACTCACTCCTCGGCCCCTTTCTTCCACCCATGGTTCATACCATATCTTCATCAGCCATTTTAGTTGGTAGGACACCAACTGAGCCTTCTCCTACGAGGAAACTCCAATTACAGCAACTATCATATAAACCTTATCAACAAAGTCGATAGGATCCTCTCATACCTTGGAACAGTGGAACTCCAGGGGACTCATCCTTATGAAATCTCTAACCTCTTTAGCTAGAGTACGCACTTGGGGAGGAATGGAAATCTCCCTATTGGCTTGATTAGCCAAAGTTTGGGCTAGAATGGCTAATCTGACTCTAAACTCTCGGACAACCTAATATCTTCTTGCAATGGAGGGGCTCACTGCTCGAGTGTGTTCCTTGGTTGTGGAGCACTTCTTGGCGGCATGATTGAGAAATAACAAAAAGGTCATCGTTAATTATAGGACAACCTTAGATAACTCTAAAGGCACGACATGAATAATAAAGAAGTGAAAACTTTCCTAAATGTCTCAAAACCTCTCATTCATAGTTGTGGCGCATTTCATAACCTTGAATGAGACTCTACTCGACATGGTATCTTTGGAAATTCTAGGAGCATTTTAAATCCTCGTGCTCTAATACCATGTTTATAAGAATTTGAGCCTAGGGCTTAGTCATTACACGATGAATGAGACACCCGTAGGCACCTTATCCAAGATAAGTATTCATAGGCATAAATTCATCAATTTGCTAAAATAAATGCTATAGCATCTAAAGAACATCATCTGAATTTAAAACATCATCTTAAAACATACATAGTGTCCATAAACATACCCTCTAAAATATGGATAAGTGAAAACCAATAAACGACCGGTTTCTCTCAATTTTAAAAGATTCCAAGTTGAACATATAAAGTAAAAGCCTCCAGTTTAAAAACCACCAAATACACCATAGCCAAAACTTATAGAAAGAAAGAAAAATACCTTAAGTTCTAAACTATGGGCTTACCACAATAAAACTAGTCTTGAAGCATCAAAAGGACTAGCCACTAGCTAGGGGAGTAGCACTTGTGCCTATATTGTGATATCATGTATGCAGAATATGAGTTAGTACTTTTGGAATGTACTAAGTACGTGAGATGAAATGCAAGTAAGAAATTGTGTTACCATTATTTACAAGGTAAAGACTTTAATACATGAAACGATATAGGCAACCTTTTGTCATGACTCGGAACTAGGGTCTAGCACCGACATAGCGAGTAGGAACTCAAGAGTCTTCAAACAAGCCTCAAAGTATCCATATTCACTCATCAGTTCAGAAGTGTAACCAAATAGTAAACGTATAGTTCTAATAGATGGGAAAGTAGGACTCACGCTATGGGGATATCATAGGAAAAAGGATTAACATGGATTCACACAACACATAGCACATAAAGACTAAGGGGAGAGTAAGTATGACTCACTCTATAGGGGCAATTTGGGACTTAAGATCTTTTGCATTTCCACATCAAAGCATACATACTCATCATAATTCTCATAATCAGTCCATAATAGCCATATCAAATAGGAAAGCAACATCATGACCTCCGAATACAACATATAATATATAGATTTGACAAGAGTCTACAAGATGTCCATCAATTTCATGCCCCAAAGTTCCATTAGGGTGGACTGGCACCCGTTACCGATAAGGCTCGGGAGAACCAACCTGTATCTATGCACTTTCTATATATGTCATAAGGGGATTCTACGTTCGACATGCTGTTAGGCAAATAAACAGTGATACCAAGCCAAAAGAAAATATATATGACTAGGCCATTGGGACCATAGTGTTTTAAGTACTAGGCATGACCACACTTTAATTTACATAGTCCACAAAGCCTCTAGATAAGTAAAAACATCCGATAAAGGTTGCGATAGGCCCCGCCTTGACTAACTGTATAGTATAAACATATAAGCTCTAAACATGCAAAGCTCCGAAGCAACCTTGAGCTTGGTAACAATAGCTGGATATCCTGTACTCCTACTAGGGAGATCAACTAGCACCTATACCTACAACATGAAATGCAGGTCCCTCGTAAGAGACATCAGTATGAGATAATATACTGAATATGAAAGGCAGGATATATTGTATGTGAAGTAATAGATCAAATGAGATAATGCGCTGGTCCAAGATTAGAGAATACCTTTGGTTACACTTTGGAATCATGTACTTTATGTTCTTTATATATAATCTATGCACAGCTATAATACAAATGACCAACTGATCAGTGGTAAACTATATCGAGGTCGTCCCTGGCTAGGTTCTTCCTTAACCCCTCGAGCTACCACCCTTGGTAGGATCATCCCTAGCTAGGTAATTCTTCCACCCCATAGGCTACCACCATCAATAAATAATATACTTTACCTTTCAACTACCTTTGAGATGGTTCTTTTGGTAGTCATAATATTAGAGCTGTAGGACTGTATACATAGCATGTGACATGTGGATAATCATACAAGACAATATGACAATGAAAAAGAGTATGTTACACAAATAATGATATGCTTATGAAATGAAACAACTAATGTACTTTGTTTAGTAACAAGAACCCATGTAACTTTGTATACAAACATGTATGCAAATTTGAGGGTGACTATATATTGGAGCATATAATACATCAAGAGTGGAGACACGGTTAATAGTTGTGTCGGAGTTAGCAAATACCTTTATGTGCCAAGGAGGTATCGATGCTTCATGCCAAAAATCCGGAATCAAGTATCCTTACATACCTCGTTGTATGACCTCGTTACTACCTTGAGATAACTTTCCATTCTTCCAAATACTTATCATAACATAGTAGGTGATAAAACTAGTATTAGCAGCCAATAGATACATTTTGTCTTCCCAATCACATAAAAAATAACACACAGGCAGCAAGTGGGTATTTATAAACCTGTGCGTATTCCTTCAATCTTTCCACCCCTAATCACATTTTATAATACACATTAGCATGTACATATCATGTCCATCATGTTTTAGTGCCATAACAGTGTTACAAAAGCCCACAAAGCACAACACATAACAATCTACACAACCTAAAAATGGACAGCATAACGTTACCTTCCTTCGCTAGATTTCAATGTCGATAATTCCAAACCTATTCCAACTCTAACCAAACTGTTCCAACAACATTTACACATGCAAACATACCTAAAACAATCTTATAACAACAATCAAGAAGTCATGAAGGATGTGAGCTAATATCCTTCCATCCAAAAGCCCACAAGTTCCTATCAATAATACACTTAAGATAGCATAATAAAATGCGCTTGTTAAATGAAACCAAAATCAGGACAGCAACCTTAGGGGATAATATCTATAACTTAATGCATATTAAGAAAAGCAACCTCTCTGTATAATACAGCCCACAATCCATAGACAAATCAGCAACTTTCTCAATACATGCTGTCTCAAATTTCCAGCACAACATACTAGCATATACTTCTTTTTCGTAAGAAAACCATACTAAACACATGTGTAAACTTACTTACCAATAAATTAAAGGTGTAGGGCTTCTCCAATAACCCTATAAGTCCCTTTTATCTACTTTACAAAGTTAAGAAATGTTGAGAGGAAATTTAGAGAGCAATCTGATTTTTATGTGTTCACGTTGAGAAATGACTTGTGGGAGCTGCTTTTGAGCCCTTTATAAAGGGGTATTGGCTGAATTACTAAGGCTACTTTAGCCTTACATCATTACCAAGCTGGTGATGCAGATCCTTTCCCCTTTCATTTGGGCCTAAATGGATCTCCAAATTGATGGGCTTGGGCTGTCTATTTTCCCACTTTCCCTTCACTTAGTTTGGGCCCAAATGGTTAGGTGTGTTGTGATATCCTTGGGCCTTTTTAACATCATTATTGGGCTATAAAATATAGTCAATTTAGGATTCTAAAAACATGGGCTAAAGTCACACCCTTAACACAGACTTTATTCATAATCGGACTTGGGAAAATTCGACGTCGAGCCTCCTCTCCGTTTAGCTAGCAAATTTAAGCTAAGCAAGTAGGTGACTCACCTACTAGCTTATTAAGTCCTACAATCACCTAATTTATTTAACTTTATTTAAGGTCGTAATCTCCTTAATTAGACAACAAACACATATACACTCGACCCTCTTAAGCATTAGCCGCATATATAGCCCATTAACATGAGATTCAAGCACTTTTAATAATTAATGCTAATTTGACCAAGTCATGTCATGTTTCATTTGCATATTATAAATATTGTAAGGTGTAGGGTGTTACATCGTCCCTTCCTTAGGAACATTCGTCCTCGAATGTTAGCACTATTGGATAGCTTAACCAAGTTAAAACCTTTACTTACACAAACATTTGACAGCATATTAAGTATTCAATCACACATACCTATTAGTGTCTAAATTCTGCATGTTGGACTTCCTCTTTAGCTTCAAATAAGTAAGGGCATTGTGATTTCATCACATCCTTAGCCTCCCATGTTATTTCTTTAGCTTGCTGGTTTCTCCAAAGTACTTTTACTGAAGCTATTTGTTTATTACTTAGCTTTTAACCTGACAATCTAGAATGTCAACAGGTACCTCTTCATAGGTGAGATCTTCTATAACCTGCACATCCTTAATAGGAGTGATACAGGATGGGTCACCTATACATTTTCGAAGCATTGGACATGAAAAACTAGATAAAATATTGAAAGCTCTTGGGGTAGCTCTAGTTCATATACAACCTGCCCGAACCTCTTAATAATTTTATATGGCCCTATGTAACATGAGCTCAGTTTTTCTTTCTTACCAAATCTCATAACCCCTTTTATTGGAGACACCTTTAGAAAATACCCAATCCCCTACTGAGAATTTCAGACCTCTCCTTCTAGCATCCACATATGATTTATGATGACTTTGGGCTATTTCTAGTCACTGTTGTATCACCTTAACATTTTTCATGGCTTGTTGTACTAGATCTAGCCAAAGTGAGATAGTTTCACCCACTTCAAACCATCCAATTGGTGACCTACATACAAAGCTTCGTAAGGTGCCATCCTGATGCTCGCGTGGCAGCTATTATTATAGACGAACTCAATAAGTGGTAAATGGTCCACCCAACTACTATTAAAGTCCAATGCACAAACTCACAACATATCTTCAAGTGTATGAATGGTGAGTTCTTCTTGACTATCTGTTTGAGGGTGGAAGGCAGTACTCAAATTCACTTGTATCCCTAAACTCTTGGAAGGACTTCCAAAATATCGCAGTGAATTGAGCTCCTTGGTCAGATATAATAGAGATTGGGACTCCGTGTAGTCTGACAATCTCTTTAGGTATAGGTTGGCATACTCTTCAGCTGTATAATTACTCCTAACTGGCAAGAAATGTTCTGACTTTGTAAGTCTATCAACTATTACCCATATGGAGTCAAACTTTTGAAATGAATAAGGCAAACTTGTAACAAAATCCATATTGATCATATCCCACTTCAGGGTTGGAAGTTCTATACACTGCATATAACCTCCTGGCTTTTAGTGTTCTACTTTCACCTGTTGGCAATTTGGACATTAATCCACAAATTCTGCAAGGTTCTTTTTCATGCCTCCCCACCAAAACATCCGCTTCAGGTCATGCTACATCTTAGTTGATCCTGGATGGATGGAATATCGGGAATGATAGGTTTCCTCCATTATCCTCTTTCTTAATCCATTAATATTAGGCACACATAATCTATTCTGGCAGTAAAGTACTCCATTTTGTGTAAGGTCAAAGTCCTTTATCATACCCTGACTCACTTTTTCCTTAAGCTGTCATATAACAGGATCCTTAAACTATTTTTTTTTCACCTCCATTACTGATGAAGACTCTGCAACATTATGTATAATAACCCCTTCCTTTGGAGTCTCGAGAAGGCGAACTCCTAAACTGGCTAGCTGACGTAGATTCTTAGCCATTCCTTGACTTATCACAGCAAGATCACCAATATTCATGATTGCCTTATGACTTAGAGAATCAGCTACCACATTTGCCTTCCCCGGATGGTATAGTATATAAACATCGTAATTCTTTATTAGCTCTAGCCATCTCCGTTGTCTTAAGTTTAGGTCCTTCAGCTTAAAGATGTACTATAGACTCTTATGATCGGTATATATGTCAACGTGAACCCCATACAAATAGTGGCACCATATTTTCAAAGCAAATACAACCGCTGCTAGCTCAAGATCATATGTTGGGTAGTTTTTCTCATGTGATCGCAGTTGTTTGGAGGAATAAGCAATTACCCTAACATGTTGTGTCAGTACACATCCTAAGCCAACTCCTGAAGCATCACAATACACTGCATATCCCTCAGTACCTTCTGGGAGTACTAGCATAGGTGCAGAAGTTATCTTATTTTTCAGCTCCTGGAAGCTCTTTTGACATGCATCATTCCATTGGAACTTGGTTGCCTTATGTGTCAGCTTTGTTAGAGCTGTAGATATAGAAGAAAAACCTTCAACAAACCTCCTGTAATAACTTGCCAAACCTAGGAAGCTCCAAACTTCCGTGGGTGTTGTTGGTCTTGGCCAATCTTTCACAGCGTCTATCTTTTGTGAATCAACTCTTATTCCCTCATCAAACATAATATGACCCAATAATGTCACTGATTTTAGCCAAAATTCACATTTAGAAAACTTAACATACAATTATCAATCACGAAGAACTTGTAACACCTGTCGTAAGTGATCTGCGTGGTTCTCTTCTGATCTTGAATATACCAAAATATCATCATTAATACTATCACGAACACATCCAAGAATTGCTTAAATACCTTGTTCATTAGATCCATTAAAACAATTGGTGCATTAGTTAGCCCAAATGATATAACAAGAAATTCAAAGTGACCATAGCGTGTTTTGAAAGTTGTCTTAGGTATGTCTTGTTCCTTCACCCTAACTTGGTGATAACCTGATCTCAAATCAACTTTTGAAAAGCATTGGCACCCTGTAACTGATCAAATAAATCATCAATCCTAGGGAGGGGGTATTTATTCCTAATTGTCACCCTATTCAATTGTCGATAGTTAATACGCATTCTCAAGGTGCCATCTTTTTTGCGTACAAATAATACTGGTGCACCCCAGGGGGACACACTAGTTCTTATGAAACCCTTATCTAATAAGTCCTTTAGCTGCTCTTTTAATTCCTGTAATTCTGTCAAAGCCATTCTATATGGAGGGATAGAAATAGGTTGAGTGCCTGGAATTAAGTCAATACCAAAATCTATTTCTCATTCAGGATATAAGCCTGGGAGTTATTCAGGGAACACATCGGCAAATTCATTCACTACTAGAACTGACTGAAGAGTTGGTGATTCTGCCTTCATATCCCTCACTCTAACTAAATGACATATATACCCCTTGGATATCATCTTTCTAGCCTTAAAGTAAGATATAAACTTCCCCTTTGGTACCCCAACATTGCCTTCCCATTCAAGAACTGCCTCATTTGGAAAGTGGAAGTACACTCTCTTAGTTCGGCAATCCACGGTGGCATAAAAAGAAACTATCCAATCCATACCCATTATAACATCAAATTCCACCATTTGTAACTCAATTAGGCCAGCCAATGTGTCACGGCCACAAACAATTACTATACAATCATAATAAATCCTTCTAGCCATAATAGATTCACCAGTTGGTGTAGACACTTCAAATGGTTTGTTCAATAATTTGGGTATTCTCTTAAGCTTCCCAACAACTAGTGGAGTGATGTATAATAGTGTAGAGTCATGGTCAATTAATGTATATACATTATGTGAAAATATAGACAATGTACCTGTGACCACATTAGGTGAAGCTTCCAAATTCTGCCAACTTCCTAGTGCAAAAGTAGGATTTTGAACCCCGCTAGAGCTAGCTGACCCTCTAACACCTCTACCATGACCCATAGGTGCCTACTGACCCTAACTTGCTAGAGAAACTGATGATGATGATGCAATAGCTGATCTCGTAGATTGTGCCACGCCACCCATACGTCTCCTTAGTCAATCTCTTATCATGTGCCTTGGTGCATCACACCAATAGCAAACATCTGTCCCAACATGACACATACCTGGATGACTCCTTCCACAATGTTTAAAGGCTGCATAGGAGTCATTGGTTGGCCTGTTGAATAACCCATTGCCCGGACACCTTGCCCTTCACCTCATTGACTAAACTGATTACTTTGGGACCCTTGAAATTATGGTGGAGCACTGGCTACAGAGTAGAAGGATGATGGCCTAGGCAGTCTATTAGAAAATCGAGGCCTAAGATCACTTTGGGGTGATGTAAACTGCCCTGTAGATCTAGATCTTTTGGCCTACCCATTTCTAACTATTGTGTCCTTCTTCTCTACTTCTGATCCTCCAATTTTTGTGCAAAAGCCTGCATTCTCGCTATGTCCATATCTTTGTTCAAGAAAGCAATGGTGCAGTCTCTAACCAGATACATATCAAACCTATCTACATATTGATGAACTCTGTCTGCCATTATAGTAACTACATTAGGAGCATATCTTGCCAGGGAATTAAATTGAAGGCTATACTCTCTCACGCTCATATTCCCTTGTTGAAGATTCAGGAACTGATCTGCACGAGCCTCTCGAATCTCTAATAGAAAATAATGGTCAAGAAATGCCTCTTTGAACACTGCCTAGGCATTTGGAGGTGCATCTACACTTTTAGATTGTTTCCAAGCTTCATACCACAATATAGCCACACCCTTCAATCTATATGTTGCTGACTCGACAACTCTTGCACCATCCACATTCATAACATCTAAAGTATGTTGAATCTGATAAATAAAGTCTTGGGGGTCTTTATTAGGATCTAACCCAGTAAAGGATGAAGGGTCCAAATTAAGAAAATCATGTATCCTAGTACCAACTGCCCTATTTGTACCACTTGAACCCATAACTGGACCTTCCTGCCTTTGATCTTGGCCAGCAACTATACGAGTCAATAGTTGGACTGATTTCTCAGATCTTGCATGGTAGCATTAATAGGTGGTTCTAGGGGAATTTCACTACTCTCGGGTTCATCAGGAACTGGAGGAGTTGAAGATGTCTGTGATAAAGACTCCTCTCGATCCTTGTCTTGTTGTCTCACCTGGCTGGGTATACTAACCACCACTTCTACTCTCTTCCCTTTACCTTTGTTCTACCTTATTTCTGGCATACTTGCTGTACAAAGCAATTTGGGAATTAGACATAATGCACCTATTACAGTTGACTTTATGGCACAATCTAAAGAATGGAAAGAAAGTAATAACTCCTAAATGCCATATAGCCTCCTTCTTATAAATGTGGAGCACAACACATCGATAAACAAGGTTCTACATAGACACGGCTTTGTAGACTCCCTAGGATAACCCGCTCTGATAGCACTTCTGTCACGCCCCAAAGTCCCATTAGGGCAGACTGACACCCATTGCCGATAAGGCTCCAGAGAACCAACCTATATCTATACATTTTCTATACAGGTTATAAGGGGTTTCTACATTTGTCATGTTGTTGGGCAAATAAATAGTAATAACAAGCCAAAAGGAAATGCATATGACTCGGCCGTTGGGACCATGGTATTTTAAGTACTAGGCATGACCATACTTTAGTTTACATAGTCTACAAAGCCTCTAGATAAACGAAAACATCTGATAAGGGTTGGGACAGGCCATGCCTTGACTAACTGTACAATAGAAACATATAAGCTCTAGACATGCAAAACTTCGAAGCAACCTGGAGCTTGGTAATAGCAGCTGGATATCCTATACTTTTACTGGGGAGATCTACTAGCACCTATACCTACAGCATGAAATGCAAGTCCCCCGTAAGGGACGTCAGTATGAGATACTATACTAAATATATATGGCAGGATATATTGTATGTGAAGTAATAGCTCAAATGAGATCATGCACTGGTGCAAGATTAGATAAAACCTTTGGTTACACTTTGGAATCATGTACTTTATGTTCTTTATATTACTTTACTTTTACTGTATAATCTGTGCATAGTTGTAATACAAATGACTAACTAAATCAGTGGTAAACTATATTGGGATTGTCCCTGGCTAGGTTCTTCCTTAACCCTCGGTCTACCACCAGTGATAGGATCATCCCTGGCTAGGTGATTCTTCCACCCCTCGGGCTACCACCCATCAATTGACAATATACATTACCTTTCAATTACCTTTGAGATGGTTCTTTTGGTGGCCACAATATTGGAGCTGTAGGACTGTATATGTAGCATGTGACATGTGGATAATCATACAAGATAATATGACAATGAAAAAAAGTACGTTACACAAATAATGAAATGCATATGAAATAGAACAACTCATGAACTTTGTTTCGTAACAAGAACCCATGTAACTTGGTATACAAGCATGTATGTAGACTTGAGAGTGACTATGTATGGGAGCATATGAATATGTCAAGAGTGGAGACACGGTTAATAGTTGGGTCGGAGTTGGCAAATTTCTTTATGTGCTCAGGAGGGATCTATGCTTCATGCCAAATAGTACAAAATCAAGTAGCCTTACATACCTCATTGTATGACCTCATTACTACCTCGAGATACCCTTCCCTTCCTCCAAATACTTATCTACAATACAGTAGGTGATAAAATTAGCATTAGCAACCAATAGCTATATTTTGAATACCCAATCACATAAAAAACAACACACGGGCAGCAAACGGGTATTTATAAACCTGAGATTATTCCTTTAATTTTTTCATCCCTAATCATATTTTCTAATACACATTAGCATATACACATCATGTCCATCCTATTTTATTGCCATAACAGTCTTACAATAGCTCGCAAATCATAACACATAACAAATCTACACAACCTAAAAATGGACAGCATAATGTTACCTTCCTTCGCTAGATTTCGACGTCGATAATTCCAAAAATATTCCAAATCTAACCAAAATTGTTCCAACAATATTTACACATGAAAATAGACCTAAAATAGTCTTATAACAGCACTCAAGAAGTCATGAAGTACGTGAGCTATTAGCCTTCCATCCAACAGCGCACAGGTTCCAATCAATAATACACTTAAGATAGCACAATAAAACGCACTCATTAAATGAAACCAAAATCAGGGCAGCAATCTTAGGATAATATCTATAACTCAAACTATGTTAAGAACATCAACCTCTCTTCATAATACAACCCACAAACTATAGAGAAATCACTAAAACAAAAGGAAAGTATGCAACAACTTTCTCAATACATGCTGTCTCAAATTTCCAACATAACTTCAAGGTGTAGGGCTTCTCCAAGAACCCTATAAGTCTGTTTTAGCTGCTTTACAAAGTTAAAAAAAGTTGAGAGAAAATTTAGACAGCAATCTGATTTTTGTGTGTTCACGTTGAGAAATGACTTGTGGGAGCTGCTTTTGAGCCCTTTATAAAGGGGTATTGGATGACTTACTAAGACTACTTTAGCCTTACATTACCAAGCTGGTGATGCAGCTCCTTGCCCCTTTCACTTGGGCCTAAATGGGTCTCCAAGTTGATGGGCTTGGGCTGCCTATTTTCAAACTTTTCCTTCACTTAGTTTGGGCCCTTTTTAATATCCTTCTTGGGTTGAAAATGTAGTCCATTCAGGATGATAAAACATGGGCTAAAGTCACACCCTTAACACAGACTTTATTCATAATCGAACTTGGACAAATTTGACGTCAAGCCTCATCTCCGTTTAGCTAGCAAATTTAAGCTAAGCAAGTAGGTGACTCACCTGCTATCTTGTTAAGTCCTACAAGCACCTCAATTCTCTCACTTAATTTAAGGCCGTAATCTCCTCAATTCGACACAAAACATGTATACACTTGACCCTCTTAAGCATTAGTCGCACATATAGCCCATTAACACGAGATTCATGCAGTTTTAAAAATTAGTGTTAATTTGATCAAACCATGTCATGTTTCATTTTCATATTACCAATATTGTAAGGTGTGGGGTGTTACAATCAATGCCTCTAGCCCTAGATGGGATGGGGGACAAGACATATTTGGGGCTCACCCTCAAAGTAAAGATAACATAAGCAAAAACAACATACGGTAAAGGAATAATAGCTTATCCTTGGAAGATAGGACTCACCACAACAAGTATCTCAAATCAAATGCAGTCATCCAACGGTGGATGAAAGTAGCCTTTGATCCCTACATGGTTAGATCATATAGGCAAAAGTATATGCTAGTACATTTAAATATACTAAATATGCAGTCATGCAATACATATGACTTATCAAACCTACATTCAATGTTAGATGTCAAGGACACATAATATAAAAAGAAGTATATAGCAAAAGAAGAGTATATAACAATATGCCATGAAATTCATGATGCAGGAAATGCATAATGCTCATATATAGTAGAGATGTGACCTCAATTGACAAGAGTAAGACCAAGCAGGCTATTACTTGGAATCCTAATGAAATCATCTCACTGGTAAAGAGTGGTCTACTTGCCAAAGGTAAACCATACTTCATCTTACGGGCATCCCATAAAGTAATCTTCCATATGAGAATCCCCATTTCGGATAGGATTTTCACATAAAACTTATTATATCATATCATATCATATAATTATTTCTCCTTACGGGCATCCCTATTTTAAAGTCAACCTCCCTTATGGGCATCCCCGTTTTGGATAGGATTTTCACATTACCTATGCTAGACACATAGTTCGAGAAAATAGGGGGAGCCCTCAATATATTGGTGTTAAGTCATCATCCCACAAGAATACATATCTATCTATCTATCTATCTATCTATCTATCTATCTATCTATCTATATATATATATATATATATATATATGTACATACACATGTTTTTGAAAGAGGCAATAATCATTTCCAATTCTTTCAATGCATATTTAGGCTCAAAAGCCCAAACATAATTCATAACCATATGCTCATGCATAGGAATAGCTCATTTACATATACTAAATGGTCCAAACACCCAAAATGCTCAAAAAGCCATAATCATTGACATAAATGTAATCACATTCTTTTCGTAACCAATATCGTATCAAAATCATGTACATAAAAATAATTTAGCTCAACCCACTTCATAATTTCTATAAGAACCAACATTCCTGAATGCTTATGCTATGAATGAGATGGGAATAACATAGGCAATTGAGTTTCAATCTAAAATCAACATAATATTATAAAATTGAAGTAAATCCATAATTAAATACACATTTAATCATAATATAAACCATTCATGCACAAATCAAGTTTTAAAATGGGACATGCACTTTCATGACTTCATAATCTCAATGCAAACCATCATATCAGGTCTTAAATCAATTTATAATTATTAAATAAATATAGATCATACATCAATTGAATTTAATAAATCATAATAACTAAAAACCCATATTTAAAGCAAGTTTAAATTCACAATAATTACTTAAAAGGAGTTTGGGCCTCTTGGTTGAAAGGGACCAAGAATCGAAACCCACATACCTTGCTTAGGAATATGAATTTGAGAAGCCTTTAGCTTGAAGTTGGAACCCCAATTCAGTCCTAGCTTGAATCTTGAAGATGAGACTTGGAGATAATTTTGAGTGTTTGACTTCAGAAACTAAGGGTTAGTCTTGAGTGAGAGGTTGGAATTAGTGTAGGAGAGATTTAGGAATGTAAAAGGGGGGTGGGGGGTTAAAGCTCTTAAAAAGTGTTGGGGATGGGTCAAAATATCAAAAACACCTCAATAAAATGCCCTTTTAAATTAAATCTGGAACTTGACACGGCTGGCTTCACAGGTCATAAAGCTATTCACGGTCCGTGAAGGCATGCATCCCAGCCCAGATAGGTTTTACGGAAAAGGGCATAACTTCTTGCTCCGAAGTTAGAATGATGAGAAATTGGATAAGTTGGAAATCTAATTCAAAGAACATCAATTTTATAGGTCATAGGTCACCCAGTTCTTTCTGTGCTAAGAGATATGACCATCTAAAGTTACTCTTCTATTGGTTCTTGTGAAAAGTTTCGCCAATGGAATTTCTTTGAAATTAACTTGATAGAAGATACCCATGATGACCTTAAACCATATAAATGAGTTTGAATGGAGGGATTGAAAGTGAACTTAGCTTGAGATTAAAGATCTTATACTTAGAATTCTTGAACGAAGTCACCATCACGGGAGGCCACACAGGCTGTGTAGTGTTACACAGGCCATGACACTGCCTGTACCACTCTCCTTTAAAAATTTCCATGATCAAGCTACAAGATGGTGATTCCATACATAGAAAAATTTCACTCTGAAAACCTTTAAGATGGTCAGTGACACCCCACACGAGCCATGAACTTGGCCATGTGACCATACTTGGTCCCAAAATTGTGCGATTTCAAGCAAAGGCCACCACATGGTATGTGAAGTGTCACATGGACCATGAGGGATCAAAGTGTGGTGTGACTTAGTTTAAAACACCACGTTTAAAGGCCAAACATTCTCCAAAGCCCAAGGGCCACTCCATGGAGGCTCCACACGGGCCGTGTGACCTCACACGAACCGTGTAGGCTCCCATGGAGCATCACCTTGGTCCAGAACTTTCCCTGAACCAAATTTCCATGCTCCATTGAGGTCGTACAAAGTTTTGGTCATTACATCATCTCCCCTTCGGGAAAATTTATCATTGAATGTCCTAGAACAAGGCTTGAAAGGCTTAACTTAGAACATGAAATATTTGAACATAAGGTACAATGCATAATTCATCATTTAAAATCATAAAGTCTTTAAAACTCATATCAAAACATATTTAAATCATTCAAAACATCATAATAATCATTTTCATGTACATGTATGCATGTCATGTCATGAAAATTAAGAGTGGAATAATTGGGACCATTGAGAATAGGAAGAACCTAACACCATAGGCTTGAGTAGATTGAAAAGGATAGAGGTATCATCGTATCATACTTGATTCCACATCCCACATAGCACTTTCAACATGTTGATCCTTGTTGCAAAGCCTCTTCATTTGCCCATCCAAGATCTCAACCAGAATTTCCACATAAGACAAGTCCTCCCCGACCTCGATAACTTCCAAAGCCATAATAGGTACTAGGATCACCAACCAACTTCCCCAACATAGACAGATGGAAAACCAAACTACTAGAACTCAAATCTAGAGCTAAATCCAACCTATAAGCCACATTCCCAATCCACTCAACAATCTCATAAGGACTTACATACCAAGGACTTAGCTTGCCCTTCTTCCTAAAATGCATCACACCCTTTATATGTGAGACCTTCATAACCACCTAGTCCTCAATATAAAACTCAAGATCCCTCTTTCTAAATCCAAATAAGAATTTTGATGACTTTCAAACTATCTTCAACTTTTACCTAATCAATTTCACTCTTTCCATAGCCTCTAACACTAAATCTGGGCATATAGAGTCATTCTGTCTAACTTAAATCACCCAACCGGAAGTCTACACCTTCTACCATAAAAAGTATCAAACGGTGCTATACCAATGCTAGCATGAAAGTTATTATTGTAAGTGAACTCAATAAGTGGTAGATGATCACTCCTAACTAAACTTGAATTCCAACACACAAGACCTCAACACGTCCTCTAAATTTTGAATTGTCCTCTCGGCTTACCCAACAGATTGAGAATGAAAGGTGGTACTTTACTTTACTTTAGTACCAAGTCCTCTTTTTGAGATGATTTCCAATAATTAGAGGTAAGTTTGGTACCATAATCCGACATAATAAAAGTAGGGACACTATCCAGTCTAACCAACTCCTAAACATATAACTTGGCATTATCTTCAACATTGAAAGTAGTCTCAACTTATAAGAAGTGAGCCTGTTTAGTCATCCGGTCAACAACAACCCAAATTGAATCTAATTGCCCTCGGGTCTGAGGCTGACCAACCACAAAATTCATGTTCACCTCTTCAAACTCCCAAGTAGAAATTTCAATATCTTGAGTGAAATCACTGGGTCTTTGGTGTTCTACCTTCACTTGTTGACAATTAGGGCATTTCGATACAAACTTGACTATATCCTTCTTCATACCATGCGACCAATACACTTCTCTCAAACCTTAGTACCTCTTAGTAGATCTCGAATGAATAGAATAATAAGAGTTATGGGCCTTACCCATGATTATCTCCTTAAGACCCTCAACATCTGAAACATACAATCGATCTTGGTACCGAACTGCACCATCTCCCCAATGGGAGAAAAACTGTATCTTATTTTCAAATACTAACCCCTCCAGCACAACCAATGATAGGTCTAGTCTTGCTTAGCCTTAATATCAGCAACCATAAAAGATTCAATCCCATTCTAAACATGAATACCTCTATCATTAAAGCCGGCCAACCTAACACCCAATCTAACCAAACAGTAAACATCTTTTGCCAACTTTTTCTTCCCTTCATCAACATGAGTCACACTTCCCATAGATAGTCCACTAAGAGCATCGGTTGTAATATTTTCCTTATCAGAATGATATCGTACACTCATGTCATAGTTCTTTAGGAGTTTCAACCTTCTTCTTTGCCTCAAGTTAATATACCTTCGAGTAAACACTTATTGCAAACTCTTGTGATCGGTGAAAACATCCATATATACTTCATACGAATAGTGCCTCCAAATTATCAAATCAAATACAATCGCCGCTAACTCAAGATCATGAGTTATGGAGTTATGCTCATGAACTTTTGATTGCCTGGACACATAAGCTATGACCTTACCATGTTGCATAAGTACACAACCTAACCCAATCTGACGAGCATCACAACACACCACTAACCTATCTAAGACATTTGTTAAAGTCACAAAAAGAACCAATGTAATTCGAGGTCGATCTTTCAATGTCTGAAAGCTCTTCTCACACTTATCCGAGCATATAGACTTGGCTTTATTTTGACTTGACTAGGTCAATGGAGATCCAATAGATAAGAAACCTTCAATAAACTTTCCATCATATCCATCCAACCCAAGAAAACTTCAAACATCCGAAGGAGCAAGCTTGTCAACTAATGCACATCCTTCACCAACTCCCTTTTGTCCTCATCTATAAGATCAACTACAACATCTTCCTTCCCTAGATTGTACTATGAGCTCAAGATAACTCTCCCTATTTGGTAGGGAGGGATGGAGATAGGAAACCTTAAGACATATCCCATGGCACGATAAAAATTATGAAAAGTTAAACATTTCCTAAAATGCCTTCTAGCCTCCCACCCATAGATTTGGAGTACTTCACACCCATGAATAAGACTCTACATGACGTGGCATGCTGGATTCCGAGGTCTATTTATAAACCTAGTGCTCTAATGTCATCTCTGTCATAACCCAAACCTAGGATCTAGGATTAACATGGCTAGTGGGAACCCTAGAGTCCCTAAATAAGCCTCAAAATATCCATATTCACATCATTGATTCGGAAGCATACACAAGTAGTAAACACATATTTCTAAGCGATAGGAAAGTAGGTCTCACGCTATGGTAATATCATAGGTAAAGGGATTCACACGGATTCACATAAGACATAACTCATAAAGACTAGGGGGTGTAAGTATGACTCACTCTACGGGGCAATTCGGGACTTAGGATCTTTCGCATTTCCACATCAAAGCATACATACTTATCATAATCAATTCATTATAGCCATATCAATTAGATAACTAAAATCATAACCTCCGACTATAATGTATAACATATAGATTAGACAAGAGTCAACAAGATGTCCAATAATGCCTCTAGTCATAGATGGGACGGGGGCCAAGACATGTCTCGGGCCCACCCTCAAAGTAAAGATAGCATAAGCAAAAGTAATATAAGGTAAAGGAGCAGTGGCTTATCCTTGGAAGATAGGACTACGACAATAATTATCTCAAATCAAATGCAGTCATCCAACGGTGGATGAAAGTAGCCTCCGGTCCCTACATAGTTAGATCATGTAGGTAAAAATATACGTTCGTACGTTTGAATGTACTATCTATATGGGAATGCCATGTATATGACATATCAAACTTGCATTCAATGGTAGATGACATAACTCATAATATAAAAAGAAGTACATATCAGAAAAAGAGTATATAACAATATGCCATGAAATTCATGATGCATGAATGCATATTGCTCATATATAGTGGGGATGTGACCTCAACCGACAAGAGTAAGACCAAGCGAGCTATTACTTAGAGTCCTGATGAAATCCCCTCATAGGTAAAGAGGTGGTCTACTTGCCAAAGGTAAACCATACTTCAACTTATGGGCTCCCCATTTCCTATGAAGCAACCTTCCATAAGGGCATCCCTATTTTGGACAAGATATTCACATAACCTATGCAAGGCACATAGTTTAAGGAAAGAAAGGGAGCCCTCAGTCTATTGATGCTAAGTCATCATCCCACAAGAATACACTCACACACACACACATAATATATATATATACATGTTTTCAAAAGAGACAATAGTCATTTCCAATTCATTCAATGCACGTTTAGGCTCAATAGCCTAATCATAATTCATAATCATAGTACTCATGCGTAGAAATCACTCATTTACATATACAGAGTGGTGCAAGAACTCAAAATGCTCAAAGAGTCATAATCATTTACATATATATGATCACATTCTTGTCATAACCAATATCACATCAAATTCATGTACATAAACATAATTGGGCTTAAACCACTTCATAATTTCCATAAAAACTAATGTTCATGAATGCATATGCTATGAATGAGATGGGAATGACATGGGAAATTGAGATGGGTATAGCATGGGTAATTGAGTTTCAATCTAGAATCAACAATATAAGATAAAATTGAAGTAACACCATAATTAAATCTATATTTAAATCATAATATATACCACTCATGCACAAATCAATCTTTAAAAGGAGACATGCACTGTCATGACTTCATAATCTCAATACAAATCATCATATTATGGCTTAAATCAACTTAAAATTATTAAATAAACATAGCCCATACATCAGTTAAATTTAGTAATCATAATAATGTAAACCCATATTTAAAGTAAGCTTAAATTCATGAAAATTTACTTGAAACGAGCTTGGGTCTTCTTGGTTGAAAGGGACTAAGAATCAAAACCTACATACCTCAATCAAATGCACCTTTAAATTTTATCCAGAACTTGAAAAGGCTGGCCTAACAGATTGTAACGCTCTTCATGGTCTGTGAGGGCAACCATCCCAACCCAGATAGGCTCTACGAAAAAGGGCATAACTTCTTGCTACAAATATGAAATGAGGTGAAACTAGATGTGTTGGAAAGCTAATTAAAAGAGATTAAACTTGGTAGGTAATAGGCTACCCAGTTCTTTTTGTGATAAGAGACATGATGATCTAAAGTTAACCCTTTCATCAGTTCTTTCGAAAACCTTAGCCAATGGAATCCCTTTGAACTTGACTCGATGGAAGAGGCCCATGATGACCTTAAACCACATAAATGATCTTGAATTGAGGGCTTGAAAGTGAACCTAGCTTGATCTTGAAGATCTCATACCTAGAATTTTTCAACAAAGTTTACCTTCACGGGAGGCCACATGGGTCATGTAGTGTCACATTGGCCATGACACTGCTAGTACCCCTCTCCTTAGAAAATTTCCATGATCAAGCTATGAGACGGTGATTCTATACTAAGAAAAATTTAATTCCAGAAGTCTTACGACAGACCACACAGGCTGTGAACCTCTACATGAGCCGTGAATTTGGCCGTGTGACCCTATTTGTTCCCAAAATTATGGGATTTCAAGCCAAGGCCACCACATGGTCCTTGAAGTGTCACTAGGATCGTGAGGGGTCTAAGTATTATCCACCATAGTTTAAAACAATACATTTAAGTTCCAAACATTCTCCAAAGGCCAAGGGCTACTCCATTGAACTCCATATGGGCCATGTGACCTGCTGAGGGCTCCCATGGAACGTCACCTTGGACTACAACTTTTTTGGAACCAAATTTTCATGCACCATTGAGGTGGTATATATTTTGGGTCGTTGTAATCATTACACCGCTTCAGTCTTAATTTGTTCTTCATTACCTTGGGACTCTTTCTTATTTTATGGGATTGCAACAACTTGGAACAATGAAGTATTATTTCTGTCTCAATATAAATATATTAGGGACCTTCTCAATCTATCATGACCCAAGTCTAGGACCTAGATATGACTCGGTGAATAGGATATCGAAGAGACCCCAAATAAGCATTTTGTCATATCAATCACATAACCTTGGCCGTAGAAGCAAATTAAATAACAACAAGAGATATAATAAAAAGGAAAGAGGGACTACGGGAAATCTTTATATTCATAAACACATAAAAGAGTCAAGCTCATAGCATAAGTACATCATAATATCCAATAACACCTTTAACATGGAATGGACCAAGGGCCAAGACACTTTTTGGGTCCCTCATCGTAACAAGTGTTCAACATAAAGAAGTCTCAAAATAGCAAAAGTAATATAGATAGTGTCCTCAAACTTGAGGACTCACCAAAGATTGCTTCAAGGGATTGTACTAGCCACATGGAGAAGGATGATCAAATGGAGCTCCAGTCCTACATGGTAATATCATGTAGGTATAAGGTATACATTAGTACATTTGAATATACTAAGTATGTGGGATGCAATGCAACAAGATATAGGCCAATATAGTCAAAATGCATAATCATAGACAATGGATAAGTATAATCTCAATATGGCATGCATGATCAATGCTTGAAGTATAACATGCTCGTAAATCATTAAACTTACATAATATATAATACATGTGCGGGAGGAAAACTTAACCAACATAGACCAAGTAGCTATAACTTGGAATCCAAGGTATGACGCCTCCTCGGTCAGGTGGACGAGCATGACACCGCCCAGCTAGGTGTGGTCTACTTGCCAAGGCAAACCAAACATGATAACATAAACTAGATGGACGGGCTAGTATAGTAAGGGTAATAATCATAATCTTGTGGTGGCACATAGTTTAGAGACTAAAGACTTTATATTAGGATCCCTTGAGTTGAGCCCCCATCTTAAGTCTCAATTGGTGATAACTCTAATCCCACAGAATACTTAAAATAATCATAATTTGTATAACTTGTAAGAAACATGAAACATGACATCAGTAGCTCTTAAAACAAGCTTGACCTCTAATTTTGAGTCTGACATGAAGTATGAGAGTAAATCATAATCACACATGAACACTTGCTTTAATATGAATGACTTATAAGAAGTAAAAATCTTAAAATAGATACTTTTCATGAATTCAATGCATGCTTGAAAGCCCTTAATCATCATGAAACCACTTGACTTATAAATCATGTAATAGACCAGCAATAACTTGAGAATTATTATCATGACATTTTATCAAACACTTGGTGGGTTAATAATGTTTGTTAAAAATCGTACAATTCAAGAGTGAAATAAGATGAGAAAACTTAACGCAAATCAACCCACCGATATATACTAAAACCCTCATGTAGAGTACCTTGAAATCAATTATAAAAGTTCATAATAGCTCATAGTTTCATAGCTTAAAACATACATAGTCTCAATGGATAAAATCAATTCATGGTAGAAGCTTGAAATAGATAGTCATGCATAATCAATCAATATTTCATGAAACCCCAATATAATTTATATTCATAATCCATAATAAGAGATACCCATAGGTAATGCAACTTGAAAACATGCAATTTTCATAAAAAGGGAAGGTTAGGCTCCATGACTGAAAGGACCCAATGGATAAAACTCACATGCCTCAAATATGGGTTTTCTTGAGATGAGCTTAAAGGAAACTTATCTCTTGACATGAATGCTTGAGTTCCAAAGTTAAACTTGAAATCCTTGAATTTGGAATGAGATATTTGTGTAAGTCTTGGAGAGTTTTTTGAGTGATATAGAGTTGAAAAATGGATAAGTATAAGAGATTTCACATTTAAGTGGGCTGGGGTCATGACTCCAATTCACTTGGGTGCATAAGAAAAACCAAGGAAAATTTTGTATTTTTCGCGTCCAGTCCATAACATAGACCAAACAGGATGGAGGAATTACAATGCTCCGCGCCGAGACCACATCGCGCCTGGGGTGTGGATGCTCTTTGGAAATCAAAAATTAGTGAAAATTATTTTTCACTACGGGTCTTCTAAAATCTGGGTCATACCTATGCCCCACTGAATTTTGTCCCCTTATCGAGAATATGAAGTTGAAATTTTAATATCACATAAGGATTATGAGATATATGGAAATTACGATTATGAGCATTCCGAAACACATTTCCAATATGGCTGCTTGTAGTCCTGTTTGCTCGCCTATGCAACCTGTGTCGAACCTATCCTCTACTTTTGGTGTTCCTTTTAATGATCCTACTTTATATGATAGCACCATTGGAGCTCTTCAGTACCTCACCATCACTCGACCAGACATTGCTTTTGTTATGAACAAGGTATCCTAATTCATGAATTGTCCCCTGGATGTTCACTGGACATCTGTGAACAAATTTTACGTTATGCTAAAGCTATTGCTTTCTATGGCTTGTCCTTTAAATGGACTTCAAATAGCTTACTTCATTGATTTTCTTATTTGGACGGGGGGGGGGGGGGGGGGGGGGGGGGGGTGGG
>JAOTQJ010159756.1:0-28396 GCA_025642045.1 Solanum sejunctum | reverse complement strand
TTCATCTCCAATCTTCTTCAAGAATTCTCCAAAGTTAAGGTATGTGGGTTTCTTTTATGGGTTCCTTTCAACCATGACACCCAAGCTTTCTTTTACCAAAAATTGCATGATTTAAAGTTGGTTTACTCATGGGTCTTATTTATTATGAATTTTACTGCACACTATGTTGGGGTTTCATGAAATTATGATTGTTTTAATATGTTTTGAGCTATGAATCTAAGATCTATTATGAGATTTGATGAAGGGTTTTGATGTATATTGCTTTACTATTTTACTAAGTATTTATTGATAGTTTTACACTGACTTTTTCAGCATGATTCCACTCTTAAATTGCATGATTTTACACTAGCACTACACACCCGCCAAGTATTTGATAAAATATCCGATTAATGTATTTTGAGAATTTGAAGGTCCAATGCTTATCTTATGAGTTGAATGATTTTATAATGATGAAAGAAATGTATGTAGATGATATTCTCTTATATAGTGTTGGAATGTGGCCATGCCTTACTTGGGGGGTTAACAACCCGAGTAACTATGTCAAGGGGTTTGTACCTTGATACTAATTAAGGAGATATGCCTTAATAATCAGGTTGAGAGGTTAGTACTTCAATCACCAGGGGTAGTAGGGTGCGACTTTACCAACCAATCAAGAGGTTTCTACCATGGTAACTAGGTTAAGGGATTAGTTTCTCAATTACCAGGGGTGGTAGGGTGCGACTATCCACCAACCAACCAAAGGGGTTTATAGCTTGGTAACCTACGGGTTCTATAATGTTCATCTCTTCTTACACCTTGTATTATATTCTATGTAAGCATGTTTTACTTAAGCACTAATCATACATGCCATATTATTAATATGTTTTCTATTGCCTACTATTATGCAGCTTGATTATGATGCCTATCTCTTGTTGCATTGCCTCCTACACGCTTAGTACATTCAAATATACTAACATATAATTTATTCTTACATGATGTTACCATGGAGGAATCGGAGCCCCACTTGATCCTCCTCCTCCATGTGGCTAGTACAATCTCTCTAAAGCTAGTTGGTGAATCCTCCATTCCAAGGACAATATTTATGCTCTTATGTTATGTATTTCTCTCCTTCTTTGTTGTATATTTTGACTAGAAGGGGGAGCCTGATTGCTTATCTTGGCCCCCGCTAAGTTCTATGGTTAGAAGTATTGTTGGACATGTTATGTATAATGTAATGAGCTTTGACTCTCTCTCTTAACTCTTGATGTGTATGATATGAAAGTTGTCCCTTAGTCCCGTTTATCCCTATTTACATACTCTTATTGTATTTTATTGCTTCCGCGACCAAGGATGTCTAATGATATGTTAAGAGGCTTGCTTTCAGTTCCTTCAGGTTCCTGATGCATCGTATCATGTCTATACCCTAGGCTTTGGTCATGACACCAAGAGTTAGCAAATTTGGCTATTACTACTAATCTTCTCAGTTCGGATGACGGGAGGCCTCCATTCCATTTTCCTTCTCCAAATCCAGCTCAACAACTAATCCCTATCTTAATGAATCCACCTATTACCCCTGCTCAAAACACTCCTATTATCAACTTAACTACCCCCAACATAGGTCATCCCAATCTCTTTCCCCAGCACCACCTCCTCCCCAAAACCCAAATATTAAATTACCTAAGTCTTTAGTTCCTCTCAAATTCCCAACACTACTCACCCCCAGATAATCCCTCCTGAAAGCCAAGATCCTAACAAATATAACCCACCTACCTCCCAAATCGTTCCTCCTAAAGTCTCTTTCCATATCCCAGTCCTTGCTAAACTATAAGTTCCCCATGCCACTTACTCTGAGATTGACCATTCTGAGGAGAAGGAGAAAGAATGGAAGGCCAAGTAGGAAATGGCCAAGGTAGGGATAAAGTAGGAGATAGTTAAAGCCATGAGCCAACATCATTATGTGTCGGACATTGCAGGCCCGAATTATGAAGATATATGCATTCATCCCGATTCGAACCTTCCGGATGGGTTCAAGATTCCCAAGTTTGATACTTTCAAAGGTACGAGAAATCCTTTGGCCTATTTGAGCTTATTGTGACCAACTTGTAGGTGTGGAAAAAAATGAGGCATTATTGATAAGGCTCTTCAGTCAAAGCTTAAGCAGAGAGGCTCTTGATTGGTTTATTTCCCAGGAGGTGAATCAATGCACGGGATAGCATGCCATGGCAAAACATTTTGTGAAAGGTTTGCCTATAATGTTGAAGTTGTTCTAGACTAATATTCCTTGGAAAGGATAAGATAGAATTCCACAAAAAGCCATAGCGAATATGTGTATAGATGGAGGAAGGAGGCCACTAGAGTTAGGCCTCTTATGTCTAAAAAAGAGGTGGTTGAAGTGTTTGTATGCTCCAAAGAGCCAGTGTTTTGTGAGAGGATGATGTTGGTCGTTGGGGCAAAATTTGCAGACATAGTCAAAATTGTTGAAAGTTTGAAGATGGACTCAAGATGGGGAAGATCACCCACATATCAAATTTGGTCGAATCGTCAAGACTGTTAAGGAAAAGGAAGGAAGATGCATCAGTTATTTTTAGCATGAAAGGCAAGAGGAGAACCCCTAGCATCCACCCTAGAAAGTTCACACACCCTCAAAACCATTTTCAACCTACTTCAAGTTTATTTCCTGTTTTTCATACTCAACTAGGGTATCAAACTCCACCCATAACTACCAAACCCGTTCCCCTCATTATCACTCCCCACAATACTCAAATATTATCCCAAACTACCAACCTCCATCACCAAAATTGGTCTAATATTCAACCAATTTATCCAACTCCCCCTGCCAGTTAGCTAATCCCAAATCCCTAAGCCCTACCACCAAATTACCAAGCACCACCATAACCAAGATTCCAAAGCCCTACACCTCCCCGTTGAAACCCTCCAAATTACCACTAAGTACCCCCACCTCCACAAAATAACTACAACCCTCCCCATCCAAACACATATAACAAACCCCCTAGGGTGTTCACTTCACTTGCTAAAATTTGAACAGAACTATTTGAAAGATTATCAGCTACGGGGTTGATTCAGCCTACCCTTCCAAGAGCCATGGGTGTTAGTTCTCACTTCTTCAGGAATGATCAGACATGTTCTTACCATTCTAATAGTGTTAGACATGAAACTAAAGATTGCATAAATTTGAAGCATAAAATTCAGGACTTAATTGATCATGACATGGTCGTTCTTCCAATCATCGCTTCCAATATCAACAACAATCCTTTGCCTGATCATGGAGAGAGCACTACTAGAATGATTGAGAGGAAGAAGATTGGAATCCAGCCATGATAATAGTTTCGGATAATACTGCTAGTTTAGAAAAGAGTATAGCTGCTTTGAGTATCACTGAAAAGTCAAATATTATGATTACAACACTGCTTGAGGTAGTCGTTGTGGCACTAAGAGGAGTCCCCACTAAGAAGATTGTGATTAAAACTTTTGACATAGAAAAGCTAATTCAGGGAGCGGTCAAAAGATATTAGAGGCCAATAAGTGAAGCCGAGGCAGAAGAATTCTGGAGAAGAATGCGGCCTCAAGAATACTCTATTGTGAAACACTTGGAGAAGACACCTGCTTAGATTTTGGTATGGGCTTTACTGATGAGTTCGCAATGTCATAAACAGGCCTTAATGAGAGCATTAGAGGACACTTACATGCCTGTAGGAATAGAGAGTGATAATTTGGCAGCCATGATAAGCGGGTTAGCAGAGAACACCACATCAGTTTTGGTGATTAGGAGCCACCATTCGAGGGAGTGATGCACAATAAGGCAGTTCATGTTACAATTAAGTATCACATAATTCTAAACAATGTTTTGATCATCGATAGATCTCGATTGAATATTTTCCCTTTATTCACTCTCAAGCAATTGAACTTTGATGTGGGAAAAATCTAGCAGACAAAGTTAATGTGAGAGCATTTGATGGTGGCCGGAGAGATAACTCAGAGTAGTAAATCTAGGAATTCATGTGGGACCTGCTGGGTTCGTCATTGAATTTCAAGTGATGGACATCACTACTAACTACAACATGTTGCTACAAAGACCTTGGATCCATATGGCTGGACTTATGCCTTCTACCCTACACCAAATAATAAATTCCTTTTGGAATTAATGTGAAGTGGTTATTTACTACGAGGGAAGCCATTCGAACTTGTATGCACCCATGGTCAATAATGTCACCAGAGGGTCAGATTTCTACACGATTGAGCTAGTGAATGCTACTGAAGATGATTGGATGCCCGGACCTCCTATGCCTGTTGTTTATAAGATGATAGCCTTGGTTATGCTGAGAAATGGATTTGAACCTGGTTTTAGGCTAGGGAAGCATTTAAAAGGTATTATTGAGCCTATCATGTTGCCAATAAAGTAGTCAAAATTTATCTTGGGATACACTATTTTGGAAGAAGATGAGTGGGAGACGCAGAATTAGAAAGATGATTGAGCTCTAGCTCGGCCAATACAGCACCTATATTAGTCTTTCCTAGTGTGAGAATGCATCGGTGGTGATGGTCTTAGGGGAGGGATCTGGGACCTGTTCGAACAAATTGATGCAGTTTATGATAATGACAGCTGAGGCATCAGGCGTTTGAGGTGCAGAACTAGATAAATTAGAGTTGAAAGAGACATCCACCCCGCTGTTGATCCCCCACTTATTTTGGTAGATGAAAGATTGCTAAATTACTTATTTTTAAACATAAATAGGTGATAGTCTGACGGAGACCCGTGACTGACCTTTTACTTTTTTATTTTACTCATGCTTGGTTTTATTTTAATTTCTCTCGTGTCTCAAAAGGTAGATTGACCTATGGTCATAGAAAAAGTTTGCATTTCTTTTAAATAAGAGCCTCCCTTTATTTTGAAACTGCACTTACTATCCATCTTATCATTTTAATTACTTTTTATCTAACTACATTTGTTTATGATTTTAGTATAAATAAGTTTAAACCTACCAATGTCAAAAGCTGAATGAATAGAATGAAGTTGATGACAATGAGCTTGAGGAATATGATGAAAGAACTATGGTAACCGAACATCTTGCTAAGGAATTGAGACAATTTGAGAATCGAGATAAGCCTAATCTAGATGAGACTGAAACAGTGAATCTAGGAGATAAACAATGTATCAAGGAAACCAGAATCATGTCCATTTGATGGATTCACAGAAAAGAAATCTTACTAGCTTGCTGATGTATTTGCTTGGTCCTATGAGGATATGCCAGATTGAGTACAGATATTGTCTCTCACAAGTTGCTAATCAACCTAGAATTCAGTCCAATGAAGCAAAAGACTCAGAAGTTCAAGCCAGATCTGAGTCTAAAAATCAAGGAAGTAGTTACTAAGCAGATACAATTCAAGGTAGTAGAAGTAACTCAACATCCCACTTCGTTGTCCAATATTGTTCAGGTGCCCAAGAAAGACATAAAGATCAGGATCTGTGTTGATTATAGAGATCTTAATAAAGCCAAACCCAAGGATGATTTTCCATTGCCAAACATCCACATTCTCACTGACAATTGTGCCAAGCCTGAGATGCAGTTAGTCATTGATTGCTTTGTAGGATATCACCAAAGTTTAATGGATATAGAGGACGCAGAAAAGATAGCTTTAATCACACCCTTGGGTGTGCACCATTATCAAGTGATGCCATTTGGTCTTAAAAATGCTGGAGCTACTTATATGAGAGCTATGATAACTCTTTTTCATGATATGATTCACAATGAGATCGAAGTGTATGTGGATGATCTTATCATCAAGTCCTGCAAGAGTTCAGACCATCTGACTTATTTGAAGAAGTTCTTTGACTATCTACGCCGATATAGCCTAAAGTTGCTGGGATTCATAGTCAGTCGAAGAGGTATTGAGCTCAACCCTTCTAAGATCAAAGCAATTTAGGAGTGGCCTCCTCCAAGGACGAAGAAAGAAGTCATGAGTTTCTTGGGGAGATTGAACTACATCAGTTGGTTCATAGCCCAATCTACATTGATTTGTGAGCCTATCTTCAAGTTGTTGAAAAAGGATGCATTAATGACTTGGACTGAAGTATGCCAAATTGCTTTTGATACCATTAAAAGCTATTTGTCTAATCCATTAGTTCTAGCACCTCCATGAGAAGGAAGTCTATTACTATTATACTTCTCTATCTCTAATAATGCATTTGGATGTGTGCTAGTTGAAGTACCATCATGGAAAATTATTCATGAAACTGAGTTGAGTGATGCAGACTATGTTAGACTTGAATTCTCAATAATGAGTTACATAGGTGGCCTATGTCGGTCTCAGTCATTTTCTTATTTAAATTCATATTTTTCTCTACCTCCTGAGAGGAAAACTATGTTTGACCTGATTCCTGCACCCAACAGAATATGTAGGCGCTACGAGTCGGTCATACTCCCATAAAGAAAATTGGATAAAATCTTTGAATAGAACTCAAAAATTCTGAACAAGAAGGTCCATCTTCGACAAAATCAAAATTTAAAGCATGTTAGAAATTTTAACTATGACAGAATTTTTGAGAAGGTCTAAAAAATTCTCAGGGTTCTTCTGACAAGCTATCAATTCCTTATGATATTTAACTGGGATAGAAATTTTGAGGTCATCCTCAAAACTTCATCAAGTGACATTATAAGTTTGAAAGCAGTCTTGGAGATCCTCGACCTGATCAGAAATTCAAAGACAACTGTGATGCATCAGAAATCTATGTCAAAAGACGAACATTTTTATCCAAGCTTCACGTTCCATGACTCTTGGCAGCAAATTTTTCTTAAAACTTCATTTCTAAATTTATTGTTTCTAAAGATCTTTTTACATGTCAAATATCTTGTCAAAATGTATATTTTACTTCTATCTACCAAAAGGTGGGAGATCAAAGCGAGTCACCAGAAAATGAGGCAAAGAGCAGACAACTAAAGAATCAACATAGATCAATTCGCTTTGAAACTAACCAATTTTTTGTGAATAGAAGAAAAATATTTGCAGGTCTTATTTACAAGAGAACTATCGAGACATAAACAATTCTGTCTCACTCGAATCACCAATAATTTATCATATTTTATTTTTAAGTTGCAGAAAGGACTATTGCATATTTATCGCCGATAAGGCCATTTTATTTTCAAGTTGCCCAAAGGGCCATTGCATATTCATCGCCTAGAGGGATATTTTATTTTTCAAGTCACCGAGAGGGCCATTGCATATTTATTGCCAAGAGGTCATTTTATATTTCAAGTTGCCTAGAGGATTATTGCATATTCATCACCAAAACGGCCACTTTATTTTCAAGTTGCCGAGAAGGCCATTGCATATTCATCGCCAAGAAAGCCATTTTATTTTTTTAAGTTGTCGAGAGGACCATTCTATTTTCATGTTCAAAATGCCAAGAGTTGCATGTTCACATTGTCTAAAGGGCCATCACATATTCAATCGTTTGCTCTAATTTCTTGTTAAGTACAAACTTGTTTTCATCTACTCATTAGGCTAATCTAGTTTTCAAGTTTGGCTACATTTGTTGCTTTCTTTACTTTACTGGTAGCTTAGGAATATTCTTGTTTAATGGTTGTTTAGCTTCCCTGAGTCACGTATATGCATTAATTTATATGCTAAACTTCATTCTTAGCTTGATATCAACTGATACACTCGTTTGTTTCTTCTATGTACTATATACTTGAGTTAACTTGATATTGATCCCTCTTGGTTTGAACAGCTTCACTTTGTTTCCATACATTATCTTATTTTCAAAGTTCTACACTTCATGGTTACCGCTCTTCTTATTCTGGTTCTGCTTTCTTCGTAGATGGTTGTGACTGTAGTCATTTATTTCATGATCACTATAAGTTGAGACTCTTTAATATGTTCCCTGTTTAAATATGTTAATAGAATCTGATAGTGCGTAGGCTTTCGGTCTGTTTCTGGTTCGAATAAAGCTAGTTTTCTTCCTCCTTTTTTATAAAACCTGAGGTTTTCTTCCTTTCAAATTCCTTGCTTCATAAACACTTTGTCTGGAGTCAATTTAAGGGTCTTGATGTAATATCGATTTCGTATTCTTTTTGTTCTACTAATTCATTATATAAATTTTAGTGTCTAGTTTCACTTCTTTGGTCCAGAACAATCAGATTTGTCTATGAGATTTTTATTTCTATAGCAAAGACCTAATTTTCTTCTCTATTTCTGTTCACTGGGATATTGTGTTGTTCTTCTGGTCCTAATCTCTTTATTCCAATGTAATGTCTTCTTAGAGTAATATGAATTCCATTACTTATCTCTACTTGGTACTCAATTCTTACATGAGAGTGAGTCTTGTTTTAAATACTTTGTTTCGATAGAATCTTATGGGATCTTGCACTAGTGTATAGCAGATTGATAAATAAACATTGTGGAGTATATGAACTAGGGTAAGTTCTTCCTGTTTTGGTTGCTAGAGGAGACCCACGTTAGCCTAATAGAACTCTTTGGCTTTTGCTAATTATGGTCTTTTATATCATTGAACTTCCATGGATTTTCATCTCTTGTTACTCCCTTAACAGTTTGTTTTAATTTAAATGTGATATTAACGTTTTCTCTTCTTTCTTGTTGCAGGTAAAATTGCTTTGGAGTCCCAAATGAGTTTTTCTCTTTCATTTGCATCCATCTTTTTTAGGTCATGGAGGCCCAAATATTCTCCTTTTGAGTCACCCCATCCTATTGGTCTTGTAGAACATTATACAGGTTATAGGGAGCTTATGCACATCAGTATATATTGGGGATATAGCAGAATGAAATGGGCCAAAAGCCCAAGTTCAAAGCAGCAGCAGTCTCCTTTTGTGAAATATGGGTCAGGCAGGCCCAAGTCATTTATAGAAGATTAGGACAAGTTTATGGATTTGGGCCTGTCAGGCCTAATGACTTAGTTCTTTATTTATTGTTTTATTATATTTTGAATATTTGTTATTTGTCTAGCTCTTACTCTTAATATTTTTAGTTATTTGTTTAATCTAATTGATTTTTCCAACATGTCTATCATTTATGTTAATTTCCATTTTGATGATTTTTCTAGCGTTAGAACTATTTCTACAAATTAAATTTTAGTGAAACTCCTTCAAAAATGATTCAAGTATTAGTCATTTTTTAAACTTCGTTAATTTTTAAAGTTAGTCAATTTTTTCAAATTTTAGTAATTTTTTCAAAGTTAGTCAATTTCTTAAAATCAATCAATTTTTTAAAATCAGTCAATTTTTAAAGTTAGTCAAAATGTCTTAATCGTTGGTCAACTGCAAGTTAGCGGTCATTTTTGAGTTATTAATTTCTTATCAAAAATAGAAATTGAATCTTTACCTATATCTTTGAAAGTTTTAAGATTTTTCTGTTGAGTTTTAAAATTTAAATTAGTTTTCTTAATTTTTCTTAAAAATTATGTGACGACTTTATTTTTTTTAAAAAAAATTAGTTTTTACTTAAATCAATTAGGTATTAAATTATTTTTTAATAAAATAAGTTATTTTTTCAATTAACAAGGATTATTGCACTCAAATAGTAAAAAGAAGAAAGAAGACACAAAAATCAAGTCTAGGGATTGTACATATTAATTGATTACAACCTATTATATGATGAGAAAAGAAATATTTGCTTACAACCCTCCCAAAAAAAATTATAGAAAAAAAGATACAATTATAACATTATCCACTCAATATAAAAGTTTTAAACTTTACAAACTCATAAAAATAACTTACCAAGATAAAGCAAAATTTTTTGAATTCAAAAATAACTAGGTATGGGAATAAAATATATTGAGGAGTATTGAAATATGAAAGAAAAATAGAGTCATTTTTTCAGTTGAAAACACTTTTCACAAATTTTATATCATCACAATTTAAATTAATATCAAATATATTATTTACATTAGTCCAACATATCTTATAATTTTGTTTTAGATTATCTTATTATTTAGCTAAAATTTGTGTGTATAATATAATATATTTTATAACATTTTTCATTTCTTCTAATATTTTGATGTGAGATTTATCTAAAGGGCGCATGGATGTTCATCTTCTCACCACAAATTTAGTAGTCAGTCATAACTTCGACGATTAATTTTTTTATTTCGCATTCAAAAATCATATGTACTATCTAGTAATTCAATAAAATAAGTTGAAAAATGTGAAATCTAAAGTTAGATAGTCTTGTAATCAATAAATAGGACAAAATTCAAATTCAATTTATAAATAGAAGTGAAAAATATTAATTAGATAAATTTTGACAAAGTCATTCAATTTTTACACTAGCAAAAAATGATAACTTATTTATAATGCGCATTGTCTACCTTAAACAACATAATTCTAACTATTTGATTGAAAATATTTTTCTTTAATAAATTTATCACTTAAAAAATCTATCTCTTAAATTTATAAAATATTAAAAATTATTATCTCAAGCAAATATTTTTGTCATGATTTGCCTTTCAAGTCATGGCAAGGTGGTATCAGAGCTAGAAGAACTAGCAATGAGGGCAGGTTGGTGTTTGTCCTTGTCCCCCTTTGATACCTATAGATTAATTACTTGTAGGAAATATTTTTATTTCTTAATTTTACTACTTATCTAAATCGAATACTCCTGTCATTCTTAATATTCTGTTAGAAGTTTTGTACATAATGATTTGTTTTATCTTTTAACGATGATTAATCTTTTTACTTATTTGTTTTCCTTAAAAAAATTCTCTCTTTTCACCATTTTGTTTTAATAAATCTATATCTTAATTTTATAAAATATTAAAAATTATATTCTCACACAAATATTTTTATCACGATTCGCTTTTCGGGCCATGACAAAGTGATATTAGAGCTAGAAGAACTACCAATGAGGACAGTTTATTATTTGCCCTTGTCCTCCTTTGGTACCTATAGATTAGTTACTTGTACGTAATATGTTTTACTTCTTACTTTCACTACATATATAAGTCTAATACTCTTGTAATTCTAAATATTCTGTTAGAGGTTTTGTCCATAGCGATATATTTTATCTTTTAACTATGGTTAATCTTTTTTCTTATTTGTCTCTTTAAAAAAATTCCCCCATTTCACCATTTCATTTTAACAAATTTATTTCTTAATTTTACAAAGTATTAAAAATTATTATCACACACAAATAATTTTGTCACGATTCCCCTTTTAGGTCATGACAAGATGATAACAGGGCTAGAAGAACTATCTGTGAGAACATGTTATTATTTTCGCTTGTGCCCCTTTAATACCTATAGATTAATTACTCATACAAAATATTTTTTACTCTTGACTTTCACTACATATATAAGGCTAATACTCTTGTCATTCTAAATATTCCCTTAAAGGTTTTGCCCATAGTAATCTGTTGTATTTTTTAACTATGGTTAATTATTTTTTTATTTATTTTCTTAAAAAAACTTTTCTCTTTTATTTTGAATTTAAAGAACATTCCATAAAAATACAAACATTAATAAATATAATTTATTATTTAATATGACTAGTTTACCATACATGATAATCTTTTTAAATATGATAATCTTTTTAAATGTTGATACTTGAAAAGACTTTAATATGCCATAAAAAAGTAAAGTTATTTTATTCGATGACAAAAAAGAAATAAATTGGATAGAGTAATGTTGGTCAATGAACCTATTTCCCCTCAAATAAAAAGTAAAGTTATTTTTTTATATCAATGAACATTAAATTTAAATAATTAAAAAATTATTAATTTTAAAATAAAAAGTTTTTATAGTTACTAAAATATTAGGTTATAATTATGAATTCAAATTTTTAAATTTATCGTCATTTTAATATCACATGTGTTATAAAATTAACTAAATAGAATTAATTAATTATCTTAATTACAATCAAGACTTTAATTTGTTAATCATTAATTTAAATCTATGACATATTTCTCCAATTAAGAACTTGAGCAGAATAAATATGGAGAAGAGCCAAACTCGTATATCGGTATATATTTAAAAGGAAAAAAAAAATCTTAACATAGGATTTAGCCAATCGAGAATGTAAGATACGATATATAATTATACATTTTAGTCTTTTAAGTATCCAAAAATTTATTGAATTTAATTTTTATCCAGTTTTTAATACAACTTCTTAAATTTATATTAAACAAAATTCATGAGTTCTTAAAATTGCTTCTTAATCCATGAAAAAAGTGAATAATATCGTATGAAGACTATACTAGGATGAAGACTAGGTAGGCATCAATGAATAAATTTTATAAAAATGTAATGAAAAATAACATTATTACTGACACGCAATTATGATCCTATGAAGCCTACTAGCTAGGCTCCTAATTCTTTCCTGTTCTAAATGACTTTTAATTGCTTATATAATTTTTAAATATTTTCTATTATCTCAATTATTTTAATTTTTCCTCCTTAAACTTCACTTGTAAAATATTACTGAATATGGTATTATTGTTATTTTATCTCAATATATGTATTCTTTGTATGTATCACTTTTATGAGATTAGTCAAATTTTTATATGTTTTTTAAAGTATTTGAAGTTGTTATTACTTATAATTTATTATGCTTTTTATATTATTTTCAAATAATATATTTTACTCTTTTAATGTCAATTTATAAGGCAGACCGCACATATAAAATGTCAAAAGTTAATATGTTCATATAATTTTTATGCAAAAATACAAAGTAAATTTAAAAGGCATTTATGGAAAATCAGCGAAACTTTTCTGCTTAGGCAAAAGAAAAAGCAAGATGCAGTTCGACTTTAATGGCCAACAATGACAAAGTACAATTGCAAAGTTGTCATGTAAAATAATATTCACTTTATCAGAAGTAGCTTTTATTAGCCAGAAAATACGAAAACTTTGAAACTGACAAAAAATCTGTAAAGTTCCAAAATTTTGATTTGCTTGTGATATTTTATTTTTATTAATTCATTTATATTTTCATATTTCAATACTCCTTGATATATATTCTATCCCCCATACTTAATAATTCCTTCCTATCATTTTATGTGATACTACTTAATTTGATATGATGTTTAAATTTTTTTTTTAAAAAAAATTGTGATCTAAAATCATTCTTAGATATTTATTTACATTTTCATATATTACTCCATTCATTACTAGTAAGCTTGATATGAGACCTGAGTTATTATTGGGGTCAATTAAGGTATCTACGCCAGTTGGTGACTCAATTATAACTAGTCATGTCTATCGAGGTTGTACAGTATTAATTGATGAGTGTCCAACCTCTGTTGATTCAATTGAATTGATTATGCTAGATTTTGATGTTGTTATGGGTATGGATTGGTTGGTAGCTTGTTATGTTAATATTGATCGTCGAGCAAAGCTAGTCCACATTCATTTTCCAGGTGAGCCGGTCCTTGAATGGAAAGGTAATGTTGCCTCACCTAAGGGTAAGTTTATTTTATACTTTAGGGCTTGGAAGCTGATTGCTAAAGGTTGTATATACCATCTAATTCATGCTAGGGATATTGATAAGGAGTCGGTGATCCTTCAATCAGTCCCAATTGTGAATGAATTTTCGATGGTATTTCCTGATGAGCTTCCAAGGATTCCCCCGAAAAGAAAATTGATTTTGTTATAGATTTGCTCTCGGATACGCAGCCTATATCCATTCCTCCCTACAGAATAGATCCTGTAGAGCTAAAGGAATTGAAAGAACATGAAACAACTCCAAAAAAAATGCTCAAAAATGTGCCTTGAAAGTGTCCAGAATCATAATTTTCATATATCTTAAAATTCGTGCATGATATCAAAAGTATGATATCATATTCTTGTTCAGGGGGACAAATTGAGTGAGAAATGGGTCTAACCCTGATTTAAGAGCAACCGTAGCAAAATTTAAAAATCATAAAAATGTGGTTTCCAATGGCAATCCACGCCTTTGGCATTGATTATCTTCATGGATATTATGAATAGGGTCCTGATTTAAGAGCAACCGTAGCAAAATTTAAAAATCATAAAAATGTGGTTTTCAATGGCAATCCACGCCTTTGGCATTTTTGAGTTTGTTGTGATGTCCTTTGGGTTGACCAATACATTGATTATCTTCATGGATATTATGAATAGGGTCTTCAAACCCTACCTTGATTCATTTGTTGTGGTCTTCATTGATGATATTTTGATCTTTTCACATAGTGAGGAAGAGCATATGGGTCATTTGAGGGTAGTGCTACAAAGATTGAGGGAAGAGAAGTTGTATGCTAAGTATGAAAAATGTGAATTTTAGTTAAAAGAGGTTGCCTTGCCAGGTCATATGGTGTCGGGAGATGGTATTAAGGTAGATCCTAAAAAGATGGATGTGATTAGAAATTGGTCTAGACCATTGACCCCGTCAGATATTAGGAGCTTTTTAGGCTTAGCAAGTTACTATCGAAGGTTTGTGAATGGGTTCTCTTCTATTGCTTTTTCAATGACAAAGTTGACTCCAAAGAAAGCTAAATTTGTGTGGACCAATAAGTGTGAAAAGAGTTTCCAAATAACATTGAAAGATAAGCTTGTGTCAACTCCTACATTGTCACCACCAGAAGGGCTAGAAGAATTTGTTGTGTATTGTGATGCTTCCCGGGTTGGTTTTAGTTGTGTTCTAATGCAAAATGGAAAGGAGATAGCGTATGCTTCTAGACAACTCAAAGTGCATGAAAAAAATTATCTTACCCATGATCTTTGGTGGGGAGGCATGAAGAGGGGCATTGCCAAATTCGTATCTGGTTGCTATAGTTGCCAACAAGTCAAAGCCGAACCCCAAAGGTCGGGTAACCTAACCCAACACATAGAGATTCCTACTTGGAAGTGGAAAGATATTAATATGGATTTTTTGGTTGGGTTGCCTAGGACTAGAAACGGTTTTCATTCCATTTGGGTTGTGGTTGATAGAATGACAAAATTGGCTCATTTTCTATAAGTTAAGACTACATATGGGGCTGAAGATTATGCTGGATTGTATATTTATGACTTGGTAAGGTTGCATGGGGTTCCTTTGTCCATATTATGGGATCGTGGTGCACAATTCACTTTACATTTTTGTAGATCCTTCCTAAGAGGTCTTGGAACCAAAGTAAAGCTTAGTATGGCCTTTCACCCTCAAATGGATGGCCAAGCCAAAAGAATATCCAAACACTTGAGGACATGCTTAGGGATTGTGTATTGGAGCTTAAGGGTAGTTGGGAAGATCATCTTCTATTGATTGAGTTTGCATATAACAATAGCTATCATTCAAGCATTGGTATGACTCCTTTTGTGGCTCTCTATGGTAGACGTCATAGATCATCGATTGGGTGGTTTGAGGTCAGAGGGTAGCTTTGTTAGGTCCGGATCTGATTATGGATGCTATGGAAAAGTTAATAATGATTAGAGAAAGGTTGGAAACAACCCAAAGTCATCAAAAGTCTTATGCCGATGTGAGAAGGAGGGAGCTTGAGTTTAAGTTTGGTGATTGGTCTATTTAAAGGTGTCACCCATGAAGGGTGTGGTTCGTTTTGGTAAGAAGGGAAAGTTAAGCCCTAGATATGTAGTCCCTTATAGGGTAATGAGGAGGATTGGTAAGGTGTCCTACAAGTTGGATTTGCCTAGTGAAATAGAATTGGTTCATCCGGTCTTTCATTCTGTCTATGTTGAGGAAGTGTGTGGGTGATCCTAACACTATTGTGCCTCTTTATATTATGGGGGTAGTTGAAGACAACTTGACATATGAAGAGGTTCTAGTAGAGATTTTGGATAGATAGATGAATAGATTGAGAAACAAGGATGTTGCTTCCGTTAAGGTCCTTTGAAGGAACCAACAAGTCAAAAGTGCTACTTGGGAGGCCGAAGCGGATATGCAAAAGTGGTACCCCTATCTATTCCATCCTACTCAAGCCTAAGGTACTAAATCTAAGTTTTCTTTGTGAGTTATGTCTCATGTTCCATCCCTTAAGTCATTTTCATGCATTCATGTCTATATTGACAAAGTTCATGGTGATTTAACACTTATATTGAGATTTTGAAAATAGTGTTTTAAGTATACTATTGCATTCTTGTTGGGAATGATTTCTTCATGATTACTTTTCTCATATACGTTTCTTTGACATTCAGGGACGAATGTTTTCAAGGGGGAGATATTGAGACGAACCCAAAAAGTGCCCGAAAATGTGCCCCGAAAGTGTCCAAAATCATAATTTCTAATATCATAAAATCTGTGTGTGATATCAAAAATTCAACTTCATATTCTTGTTCAAGGGGTCAAATTGAGTGAAAAATAGGTCTAACCCCAATTTAAGAGCAACCGTAGCAAAATTTGAAAATCACAAAAATGTGATTTCCAGTGGCAATCTGCGCCCCTGGCGCGACTCGACAAGGGCGTACCACAGTGTTATTTTTGCCCATTTTTGTTGAGTCGGTCCAAGGCCTGTGCATCTTGGTCTAAATATTTCCAAGCATGAAAACACCTATACTTAGCATTATTTCACCCGCATATCATTCAAGACATTCCCAAATACACTCTCAAACACTTAGATAATATTTCACCTCTAAATTTCAATCCCAAAACTCATCCATATCTTAAGGTTCTCAATCAAGCTTCACCTCTCCATCTCAAATCTTCTTCAAGTATTCTCCAAAGTCAAGGTATTTAGGTTTCTTTCATGGGTTCCTTTCACCTTGATACGCAAGCTTTCTTTTACCTAAAATTGCATGATTTAAAGTTGATTTACTAATGAAACAAACTTATTGAGACGAATAAAAAAAAGTCATGTAAAATAGGAAAGATGGAGTATTTTGTTATTCGAGAAATTTTCCTTTATCTTGGTAAGATATTTTATAAGTTTACAAAGTTTAAGATTTTTAACTTGAAAAAATAATGTTAGGAGTTGTATTTTTTTATTTCTGTGAATTTTCTTTTTGGGAAGGGTAAAGTAGATTGTAATCAATTACTATGTACTGCAACCTTTCATATTCTTTTTGATTGACAATGACACATTTATTTGTTCGTGAATTTATTGTTTGACAATGACCAATAATTACACAAGCCTCAAGTGATCTATATGCTCTTTCTCACTACGAAAATAGAATAGAATGTCATCTATGAAGACTACTATAAAAGTATTAAGGCAAGTCTTAAACAACCTATTCATACGACATGAACACCATTAGAGCGTTGGTCAACCCAAGTGACATCACCATAAATTTGAAATGCTTTACCTTATTCAAAATGATGTCTTGGGAATATTACATTCCTTTACCCTCAACTAATGGTAGCCAAAATGGAGATTAATTTTGGATCAATGGGTAGCCCCTTGTAATTGATCAAGCAAATCATCTATCCTTCGCAGTGGATGCTTTTTCTTTATAGTTACCTTATTTAATCATCGGTAGTCTATATACATTTGGATCAACCTATCCTTCTTTCTTACAAACAACATGGGATCACCCTATAGTCATAAAGACCTTCTACATACCGATAACCACATGGGGAGTCTCTTCCACCTCTTGCCTAACATAAAGAGCATAGAATTTGTTGTTGAATTGAGAACTACCATGTTGAACCCTCTATTACCCTTGACCACCTGGAGCAACCTATTCTTGGGAACGATATTCTTGACCTTGTTTTCCACATTTAGACACTCAAACAATCTGTGGCCTACTTTACCAGACCTGTAGCAAGTAGTAGACCCTGCCAAACACCTACCTCCATGGTTCTTTCCACAAAAAGTGTACTTTGGAAAACCTTGTCTTCCACCACCTTGAACACTAGGGTATGGCACCCTATCATTGTCAAGCCTCCGATTTGGAGCTTGAAATAACCCTTGTCCTCGAAACCTTTAACCTTTTTAAGGACAACTATATCCACCATCCGATCCAGTAATTAGAGAACCCATTTTTAAATTGGGTCTTGTTCGACTTCCTTGCCCTTCTCTCCTTGAGCTTATCACTTTATATTTGCTCGGTATAGGTCATTAGCCTAGAGATATCCATCTCTTTCACTAGCATAGTAGTATGGTACTCTGTTGCAACCAAGTAGAGTATCCCTAAAATGAAATCACTCATTCTGTCACAAGGATCGGCAACTAAGGATGAGGCATATTTAGAAAGCTTGGTGAACTTGAGGGCATATTCCCTCACACTTATATTTCCTTGCTTAAGGTTGGTAAACTCAGTCATCTTTGCATCTCAAAGCTCAAGTGGAAAGAAAGAAGTAAGGCAAGCTTCGTATCCTCCTAAAAATTGGACATTCATCCTCCCTCTCGGACCATTGAGTGAACCACACTAGGACCATTCATTAAGCTGATATACTTCTAATTCTGCTTTTCTTCTAAAGTCACTCCCATGATAGCCGATACCATATGCACCCTATCGATGAACTCTTGGACATCTTCATCCGCGTTCGGACTATGAAACTTAGGAGGATTCATCCGAGAAAAATCTCTCACCCTAGATATCAGAGTAAGCACATGAGAAGAAGTAACAACCATAGCTTGATTAGGTTGGGTTACCATAGCCTAGGGCAAGATAGTAATAGTAGTCAAAAATTCAACATTGGTGACTTATTCCCCTAAAGGGTCTTGTGGATCTTGGTCCTCGTTGGCACAAACTTCCCTTGGCTTGGGTACCCTCTTTGGAGGCATTTACTGTAAAGCACACAAAACAATTGTTAGAGTTAGGAATACTTAGGATACATTCTAGCATGACTTGAACCATGAAAGAAGTGAAACCTTTGGCAAAAATGACTCATAGGCTCCTACTTATTGATGTGGTGCACGTCACATCCATGAATAAGAATTCACTTGATACAGCATATTAGATTCCCTAGAATACTTTAAAATCTTGGGCTCTAATACCAAGTTTATTACAACCCAAGTTAGACCATTGGTGTAACACGGAGAATAAGATCCCCAAAGGGACCCCAAGCTAGCCTTCTTTGCATATCATAAGTATTTAAGGTAATAAAAGAAGGTTCATAAGTAGAAGATGATATATAATCATAAGCTAAAGTATAAGAGTAAGAGATACATAAGCCGCAGATGCATATATCATGTCCAACAAGCCTCTAATCATAGACTGGGCAGGAGCTAAGACGTGTCCCTAGGTCATCCTCAACAAAAATAGAAGTCATTCTCAAACATTACATGTAAGCTAGATGATATTTGATGTTCTGCCAAAATACAACACTTTTGATGCTTAAAACTTATAATTTTGTGTGTTCTCGATGCGATGTTAATTGGTTTTATGTGTTTTTTTGTAATGTTTATAGGATTTTAGGTTTGGCCTTGATTTTGGGAGGAAATAGAAGTTGCTGAATTTTGATGTAGTACGAGACCCTTTACGGGACATAGACCATTCCACAGGTCGTGAAGTGGGTTTTGTGGATAATTCAAGTGAGGGACTACTTTCTGAAGTTGATTCTACGAACACGCAGATGAATTGAGGAATGATTTATGAGTCGTAGAAGACGATTCTTGCCCTGAAGATTAGAGATTAGGACTTTCTGAAGATTCATCAGACGAAACCCCCTTACGAGTCATAAACCACTTTACAAGTTGTAGAGGGATGTCATAGACTTGAAGTCCAATTTTTCAGCAGCTTTCTATAAGACCCCGATTATAGGTCATGGAATATAATGCAAGCCGTTAACTCCTTTCATGAGGCATGCCAACCAGTTATCTTATTTCATTTAGGACTTCTATTTTACTTATTAGAAATATGGATTTTAGGTATTTTTCAGAAGTTTTCGCATAGTTTTAGAGAACTCAGTAATTAGAGAGAGAAAATAGTGAGATAACATTGGAGAGATTTTGAGAACACTTGTAATTTAATTACATCTTTAATATTGTGATTCTCATTGAAGTTGGATTTTCTTGTTCTTAATTAAATTGTGTAAGTGTTTTATTATGTTCTTCCAATTCATGATTCTTCCATCTACACAAAGCATGAGTAGCTAAATCCACAACTAAGGTTGTGAGAATCATGAAGAACTAACAAAGTAAAACTGGACAATTCATAATTGTTGGAAAGTATTCATACATAAATTAATTAACTCTCTTCATTTTGCATGTTTTCGGATGGTATCCAACATTAGAACCCTCCTAGTGTTACTAACTAGACCAAGGTAGTAATGAATGGGAAAAGAGATTAATTAAAAGGATTTGATTGATGTGGTCTCATCTAATCAACAAAGCTGAGCCAATGGGAGGTTATACAGGGACTAATATGTAAGGGTTAGTAATGCACACTATGGAGATGGGCCAAGTTTCTTAGTGAATTTCACCTCTCACTTTTGACCAAAGGGCTTGGTGAACTTAACTTGCCTTCTTGCATGCTACACACTAGAAAAGAATTACGCTATCCGGTGATACTGAGTTGGGGAATCATAGGGAAAAAAACCCTAGTTTCTCTCCATATTGATTTCTCTCTAGTGTTAGTTAGTTTATTTTTCCATTCATTGTTGCAAAACCCCCTTGGGGGAAGTAAGTTGGTTAACTACTCAAATGCAGTCATTGAATTCTCTTGAAGCTATGTATTCCCTGTGGGTTCAATCTTAACCTTAGTTAAGTTCTATTTATTGATAACAACCACTTTATCTCTATAAAAAGGTGTAACTTGGGTGATATCATGCTTGTGGCACCATTGTCGAGGAATACAACTAGACTTAGTTAATTCATAGGTGATTTGGGTGTTGATCCTTATTTCCCATATTTTACTTTTGTTTCTGTTTTTGTTTCTTTACAGGGTGTACTTGCAATGTATGCCCAATACATGAAGCCTAGGCTACAGGACCCAAGCCTAAGGCCTAGAGTGGCATGGCGAATGGAGAACCTAAAGGGACCCCAATCAAGCCCCTTCACTTATCATTACACATCCTTGGTCGCAGAAGCAATTAAATAATAATAAAAGAATATAAATAAGGGTAAAGGGACTAGGGGAAATCCTTTATTTTACAAAACATCAAAATGATTAAAGGGGGAGTCAAGCTTATAGCATCATCACGTAACTTGTCCAACAACACCTCTAAATATAGAATTTAACAGGGGCCAACACAAGCAGTCATGCTCACCCTCATAGTCAAGATATACAATAAAGGAAGGAGTGTCTTTATACATAGCATAAGATCAAAGACATTGTCCCAAAATTTAGGACTCACCAACTTGCTTTATAGAGATAGTACTAGCCACGGGGAGGATGAGGGTGATCGTGAGGAGCTCTAGTTCCTATATGGTAACATCATGTAGGCATAGAGTATGCGTTAGTATCTTTGAATGTGCTAAGTATGTAGGACACAATACAAAAAGAAATAGGCAACATAATCAAAATTCATAGTTAGGCAACAAATGAGTGTATAGCAATAGCATGCATAAGCGATGCTTGAAGTAAAAATGCTTACATAGAACATATTACATGTGTAGTAAGAGACCAACATTATGATGGACTGTTGCATCCTACCATCAATGGTAATTGAGGTATCAACCCCTCAAATGGTTAATAATGAATTACATCCCCCATCCATGGTGATTAAGGTATCAACCTCTCAATTGGTTGGTGGTAGATTGCACCCCACCATCCATGATGATTGAGGTATTAACCCCTTAATTGGTTGATGGTGGTTACACCCCTCTATCCATGGTGATTGAGGTATCAACCCATAATTGGTTATGGTTACTTGCACCCTCACCATCTATGGTGATTGAGGTATCAACCCCTCAATTGGTTGATGGTGGATTGCACTCCGCCATCTATGGTCTTTGAGGTCTAGCACCCCCTCAACTAGGTATGGTCAACTTGCAACACTATAGATACTTTTCATGAAATCAACACATATATATATCACTCTTACATCATCATAAAGCCATTCAAGTCATAGGACATGCAATGGTCCATCAATAGATCAAGAATGCCAAATCGGACATTTTATTAAACACTTGGTGGGTGTGTAATGCTAGTATAAAACCATGTAATTAAAGAGTGAAATCATGCAAGACATCCTGAAGTAAATCAACCCACCAACACTTGGTAATACCACCTTGCAAAATACATTTAAACTCCTCATCAAAACACATCATAGATCTTAAATTCATAGTTCAAAAGATGTATAAACAGTTACACTTTTACAAAACCCCAACATAGTTCATAGTCAGATTCATAATAGAAGAACCATAAGTAAAATTAACTTAGAAACATGTAATTTATGTAAAAAGAAAGCTTGGGCACCATGGGTGAAAGTACTCTATGATTGAAACCCACATACCTTAACTTTAGAGATTTTCTTGAAGAAGATTTGAATAGAGGCTTGAAGCTTGGGTGAAATACTTGAGATCCGAAATGAGATTTGGCACTTGAATTTTGAGTGAAATATTTATCTTAGTGATTGAGAGAGTATTGTGGAATGTCTTGAATGATATGAGGTTGAAAAATGACTAAGTATAAGTAGTTTTACGCATAGGAAGGCTTAGGCCCAAGACCCCAAAGGCCTTGGACCGAATAGGAAAAACTAGCAACACAATAAATAGGTCCGCATCTGGTCCATGAAGTAAACCCAATGCATAGGACAAATTTATGTAGCTCTGATAGGTCCACATCGCGGAGCTACAGTGGATAGCTATTGGAATAGCAAAATTGGTGAAATTCATTTTTCATACGGGTCCTCTAAAATTTTGGTTATACCTATTTTTCACTCAATTTTGCCCTCTAATCAAGAATATGAAGTCAAATTTTGATATCACGCACAGAGTTTGAGATATATAAAAGTTTCGAATTCGGGCACTTCTAAGGCATATTTTCAGGCACTTTTGGGGTCGTGTCAGTATCTCTCCCTTGGGAACATTCATCCCCGAATGTCAAAGAAGCGTACGTACGAAGTATAATTATAAAGAAATTAGTCGTAACAAGAATGTATCAACACACTTAAACACCATTTTCAAAATATCAGCATAAAGGTCAAAATCATCATGAACTTGTCAACATAAACATGACTGCATGCAGATGACATAGGGGCTAAAACATAAGACTAAAAAGCACAAAAGAAACTTATAATTGGTACCTTAGGCTTGAGTAGAATGGAAGAGATATAGGATATTGCTTTTGCATATCCGCTTCGGCCTCCCATGTAGCACTCTCGACTTGTTAATTCCTCCAAAGGACCTTAATGGAAGCCACATCCTTGTTCCTCAACCTCTTTATATATCTATCCAAGATCTCTACTGGAACTTCTTCATAAGTCAAGTTGTCTTCAACAACACCCATAACATCCAATGGGACAATAGTATTCGGGTCACCCACCCACATCCTCAACACAGACGCATGAAAGACTGGATGAACCAAGTCCATTTTACTAGGCAACTCTAACTCGTAGGCCACCTTACCAATCTTTCTCAACACCCTATAAGGAGCCACAAATCTTGGATTCAACTTAACCTTCTTACCAAAATGAATCATACCCTTTATGGGTGAGACCTTCAAATAGACCTAATCACCAATGTTGAATTCAAGCTACCTTCTCCTCATATCGGCATGGGACTTTAGATGACTTTGGGTTGTTTTCAACCTTTCCCTAATCAACTTGACCTTCTCCACAGCCTCAATTACCAAATCTGAATCCAACAAAGCCATTTCCTCTACCTCAAACCATCCAACCAGGACCTACAACATCTACCATAGAGGGCCTCAAAAGGAGCCATACCAATGCTAGAGTGATAGCTATTATTATAAGCAAATTCAATCAATGGAAGATGTTTATCCCAACTACCCTTAAACTCAAATACACATGCCCTAAGCATATCCTCAAGTGTTTGGATAGTTCTTTTGGCTTGGCCATTCGTTTGAGGGTGAAAGGTCATACTAAGCTTAACCTTGGTTCCAAGACCTCTTTGGAAGGACCTCCAAAAGTATAAAGTGAATTGAGCATCACGATTCGATATGATAAACAAAAGCACCCTATGTAATCTAACCAACTCATGAATGTATAATTTAGCATAGTATTCGGCCCCATAAGTAGTCGTAACTGATAGGAAATGAGCCGACTTTATCAGTCTATCAACCATAACCCATATAGAATCAAAACCCTTCTAGTCTTAGGCAACCCAACCACAAAATCCATGTCTATTTCCTCCCACTTCCAAGTAGGAATATCTATATATTGAATTAGGCCACCCAACCTTTGATACTCGGCATTGATTTGTTGGCAACTATGACAACTAGATACAAAGTTAGCAATGTCTCTCTTCATACCACCCACCAAAATACCTCCCTCAAATTCCTATACATCTTTGTAGAACTGGGGTGCACGGAATAGGAAGAAGTATGAGCCTTATCAAAAATCTTCTATCTAAAGCCATCAACACTACACATACAAAACCTACCTTGGTACCTAAGGCACCATCTACCCCTTGGGAGAAAACCTCCACCTTGCCATATCTTACCAAGGTCTTCAATTCTAACTAGGAGGGCTCAAGATCTTGCTTTGCTTTTATCTCATCAACCAAGAAAGATTTTGAACCATTAACAACCACAATACCACCATTATCAACCTCTTCCAACCTAACCCCCAATCTAGCCAACTTATGGACCTCTCTAGCCACCTCTTTTCTCCCATCATCAACATGAGTAGGCTAACTATAGACACTCTACTCAAAGCATCCGCCATAATATTAGCCTTATCGGGATGATAATGCACACTCATATAATATTCCTTAAGAAGCTCTAACCACCTTCATTGCCTTAAGTTGAGATATTTTTGAGTGAACATATATTGGAGGCTCTTATGATCAGTGAACACATCAACATGCACCCCATACAAATATTAACGCTAAATTTTTAAAGCAAATACCACAGTGGCCAATTTAAGATCATGAATAGGATAATTCCTCACACGCACCTTAAGTTGCCTAAAGGCATAAGTTATCACCTTACCATTTTGCATCAAAACACAATCCAAACCAATCCGAGAGGCATCACAATACATAACAACCCTTCCAACCCTTCTGGTAGAGAAAACAAAGGAGCAAAGACAAGCTTATCCTTCAAGGTTTGGAAACTCATTTAACACTCATTGACCCACACAAATATAGCCTTCATTTGGGTCAACTTAGTTATAGAAGAAGCAATAGAAGATAACCCATTCACAAATCACCGATAGTAACCTGCTAAACCCAAGAAACTTCTAATGTCTAATGGAGTCAATGGTCTAGGGCAATTTCTAACCACATCTATCTTTATAGGATCCATGTTAATACCATCCCCCGATACCACATGACCTAGAAAGGCAACCTCCTTCAACCAAAATTCACATTTTTCATACTTAGCAAACAACTTCGCTTCCCTCAATTTTTATAACACCACCCTCAAATGACTCACATGCTCCTCCTAACTATGAGAGTTGATTAAGATATCATCAATAAAGACCACCACAAACAAATCAAGGTAGGGTTTAAAGACCCTATTCATAAGATCTATAAAGATAGCCGGTGCATTGGTCAACCCGAAAGACGTATCCACGAACTCATAATGCCCATACCTAGTCCAGAATGTCATTTTGGGAATATCACATTCCCTCATATTCACTTGATGATACCCGGACCAAAGATCAATCTTAGAGAAGTGACTAGCCCCTTGAAGTTAGTCAAATAAATCATCAATTCTTGGTAGAGGATATTTATTCTTTATAGTGACTCTATTAAGTTACCAGTAGTCAATAAACATTCTAAGAGAACCATTCTTCTTCTTCACAAATAAAATTGGTGCACCCTAAGGTGATTGACTAGGTCTAATAAAACCCTTCTCCAACAAGTACCTCAATTTTTCCTTCAACTCCTTTAACTCCGTCGAGGCCATACGGTAAGGGAAAACAGAAATAGGTTGACTATCAGGAAGGAGGTCTGTACCAAAGTCTATTTTCCTTTGGAGATGAACACCGAGGAGGTCATTTGGCAAGACATCTAGAAACTCACTAACCCTCACAAGATGATAGAGACACCCTTTAAAGATCAACTTTTAGGCTTTAAAGCAAGAGATAAACCTACCCTTGACCACTACATCATGACTCTCCCACTCAATAACAGGTTCATCATGCTTGAGAATGACATCAAAGTCCTTCATATCTAACTTAACAAGATCATAAGGCAATATTTTATGCAAAATGCAAATGTGACAATTTCTATAGACCTTTCTATCAATAATAGATGCACCAATAGGAGCAGACACCTCATAAGACTCACACCATAATTCGGGCTCCACATGAAACTTTTTGACAATAAGAGGAGTAACATAAGAAAGAGTGGCACCCTGGTTTATCAAAGCATACACATCAAAATCAAAGACTTTTTTAACATGCTAGTGATGACATCGGGAACCTCATCTACCCCTTGCCTCCCTTGAAGGGCGTAAAACCGATTGTGCCTTAGGGCATCAGCTTGTTGACTTCCTCTCCCTAAAAGAATTGCATTAGCACCCCTACCTTGAGGACGGATATCCTTACCCTTCTTGCAATTTTGTAGATAATCAATTATCTTGTGGCCTACTTCCCAAAACCAAACAAGCATTGGTGTCCCTTAAATATGGGCCACCTTGACCCCTACCACATTTTGGACACATAGCATTAGGAACCACACCACCATCACCTTGGGCCCTTGGGTAGTCATTGACACATCTTCTATTAGGAGCATGAGAAAACACTTGGCCTTGATAAAACTAGTCACCCTTGGGGCCTTGGAACTTACTATCAAAATAGGCTCTCTTGGCTTTATGACCCCTTCTCTTCCTCAAATTCTCCCCCTCCAATTGTTCAGCATAAGTCATCAAGCGAGACAAATCCATATAACTAATCAACATAGCGGCCCGCACTCCTCATTTACTGAATCAGATACACCCATCACAAACTTATTCATTCTAGAACTTGGATTGGCCACCAATTAGGGAGCATATTTTGAGAGTTGGTTGAACTTGAGGTCATAATCCCTCACACTTATAGATCCTTGCTTCAAATTCATGAACTCCATCATTTTTGTCTCCTTAAGCTCAAGAGGGAAGAACCGATTATGAAATACTGCCTTAAACTCCTCCCACAGAACCATATTGTTATTCCCCTTCTCCTTACATTGAGTATACCTTATTTGGGACACCCCTTTGAGTTGGTAATCTGCCAAATCCACCTTTTCCTCCGATCTAACGCTTATAATAACTAATATTTTATACACCTCATCAACAAATTCTTAAGGGTCCTCATCCATTTTAGACCCATAGAACTCCAGTGGGTTCATCCTCATAAAGTCCCTCACACGAGATGCCGGAGTAGGAGCATGAGGGGCTTGGGCCCCTTGATTGGCTTGATTAGACAAGACTTGAGCTAGCGAAGTGAGAGATCTCGGAGTTCTCCATGAGTCAAATGTTCCTCGAGTGTGTAGGCTCTTCTTTCTCTTGTGTTAGGCATGATCTAGCATAGCAAAGAACAATCATTAGGGGGAAAACCTTACCGTAACTTCTATAGCAGAACAAAGAGTAAGAAGAAGGAAAACATTTCCTAGAACGTCTCATAGCCTCTCTCTCATAGTTGTGGTGCACAACACAACCATGAATAAGACTTAATAAACACAGTGTGTTAGATGCAAAAGACCATTAAAAACCTAGTGCTTTGATACCAAGTTTGTCACAACCCAAGCCTTGAGCCTGGATGTGAGACGATGAATGGGGAACCTGAAAGGACCCCAATCAAGCCTCTTAACTTATCATTACACATCCTTGGTCGCGAAAGCAATTAAACAATAATAAAAGAATAGAAATAAGGGCAAAAAGACTAGGGGAAATCCTTTATTTCATAAAACGTCAAATAGTCAAAGGGAGTTAAGCTTATAGCATCATTACATAATTTATTAAACAACACCTCTAAACATAAAACCTAGCGGGGACCAAGACTAGCAACCGGGCTCACCGTCATAGTTAAAAAATACAGTAAAGAAAAGAGAGTCTTTATACATAGCATCAAATCAAAGACATTATCCCTGAAATTGAGGACTCACCAATATAGTACTAGCCACGGGAAGGATGAGGGTGATCATGAGGAGCTCTAATACCTACATGGTAACATCATGTAGGCATAGAGTATGTGTTAGTACATTTGGATTTACTAAGTATGTAAGTGTTATACCAAAAAATGGCTTTTTGAAAATAAAAATAATTTAAAAATCAAAAATTGATTTAAACTCAATTGATTTGAGAAAAATCAATTCTCGAAATTCGAAAGGAAGACTGACAGAGTCGCCACCTAATTTTATGGATAATTAGGAAACCAACAAATATTTAAAAAGATCTAACAGAGAAAATCCTTTTAAATCCAAAGAACAGGTTTGGGTTCACATTTTCACTTCGAGAAGGTTTTACGCACTCGAAATGGCCGCTAAATGCGGTTATCCGGCGATTAAGTGT